>JAJJMC010009091.1:0-27320 GCA_023531435.1 Papaver californicum
AATAATAATAATAATAATAATAATAATAATAATAATAATAATAATAAGGAGAGAGAATCTCCGACGTGGGCGGAATTGGGGAAGAACATGGGATCAGATGGAAATTTGGATGCTACGATTCGAGCCGAGAATCGTTCTTCCTCTTCAGGTATGATGAAATTCTCCTCAACTCCTCCTTCTTCCTCTTTACAATCTATTAATAAATCATCTCTAGGGGTCTTTGTATATATTCCAGTAGTGATAGTTTTTAGGGTTCCTTTTGTTCTAGCCCTTGCCTGTAAAAATTACACTCTTGAGGCCTCTCTGAGATCCTGTGGTGGTCTCATCCTTGTATATTCCACCCCTTTTTCTCCTTTAGCTTCTTTCTTCCTAGATATGCCTAGAACTAGGTCTTCAGCTGCTTCACATGACACAACAGGAGATGACATAGGGGCTCATCATAATGAATTCTTGTTCCAATGCCCCTTCAAGAATTTTGATGGGTGCAACAATGGTGTGTGTGGGGGTGGGGGGTGGGGTGGCTTGAGTAAAAATGGCTTCTACAGACACATCCCAACTGAGGAGTCCAAACCCATGTGCAGAGATATGATCAGTACATATGCTGCTGTCTACAATGCCTGGGAGTTGGTCTTGGCAGGCTTGCAGATGTGGCTGTGCACTCAATATATGCACATTTATTCCTGGAGAAGGCCATGTAGAACGCATGAAGGGAATTTCATCAACATGCCCTATAATGGGTTATCAGCAGATTTCCTGGAGTTGCTCAATCAAGTCCTCCAGATGAACTGCACAACTGTGGTCAGCATCCCCCCCCCTAATGCAGACTCAACTTCTCCAGAAGCTTAAAGGCTACTTTGGACAAGGTCATTGCTCACCCCCTTGATCTGTCGGTGTGGCTACACCTTCTCTTCATTCCAGTTTGTACCCTTAGCCTATATGCTCCTAAAAACAATGGAAGAGAGATATGAGACTAGAAGAAGGCTCAAGTCAAACAACATAAATCAAGCTTTGCTTCAGTGGAATGACAAGGGGTGCCTCAGCATGGTGGACACCCTCCTTGATCAGGCCAAACAACTTCAAAGTGGTAGGACCAACAAAAAGAAGTCTGGGGGTTCTAACGTTTCTGCTTGCAAGAAAAAGTTGAGCTATGGACAATACACAACTGCCATAAAGGTGATGGCGTCCAATGGTATTCCACCTTCCATCCAAGCTGAACCAGTCCATGCTGAATCCCTTAGTGTTGACAACAGCGAAGTCTTGAATGCTATTAAAGGATTCCACAAAGGGACTTCCTGTGGGAGGGATGGCCTCAGGGCCCAACATCTCCTTGATTCCCTGTGTGGTCCTGCTTCAGCAGTGGCAGATGAACTATTGACTTCCATTACAAGGGTGGTAAACTTATGGCTTGCAGGGAAGGTCCCATCTTTGCTAGGGGAGTTCATTGCCAGTGCCCCCTTGACACCCCTTCTCAAACCAGATGGTGGGATGAGGCCTATAACAGTTGGCACAATCTGGAAGAGGCTGTGTTCAAAGCTTGCTTCCTTAGCTGTCTGTAAAGAAATGTCTGCATACCTTGGAGACTTCCAGTTTGGTATGGGGGTCCAATGTGGTGGAGAATCCATCATGCATTCTGCCAACAGGCTTCTGGAGCTACAAGGTAATTCCCTTAACAAGTGTATGCTCCTTGTGGATTTCAGAAATGCCTTCAACATGGTGGATAGATCTTCCATGATCAAAGAAGTCAGAGATAAATGTCCATGTATCTCTAGGTGGGTGGAGTTTTTTAATGCCAAACCAGCTAAATTCTACTACCATGACCACATCCTCATGTCTGCACATTGAGTCCAACAAGGGGACCCCCAAGGACCCTTACTTTTTGCTCTAACCCTGCACCCCCTAATCATCAGAATAGCCTCAGACTGCAAATTAGACCTACATGCCTGGTACCTTGATGATGGTACTATTACTGGTGACACTATGGAGGTTGCCAAAGCTCTGAACATCATCCAGGCAAAAGGGTGCAGGAGGGGGCTGCTCCTTAAAATCACCAAAAAAGATCTCTTCTGGCCCAATGTTGACCCAGAAGTCTGCAGGAGGGGTTCTTCCCAGCTGACATTAGCAGGCCTGTGTTGGGAGTAAAGTTGCTTGGTGGTCCAGTCATCCTGGACTTAAAGTTCTGCAGTGACTTTGTGCAGGGAAGAGTGGTGAAGATACTCTAGCTCATGGAGACCCTGAAGAAGTTGCAGGACCCACAATGTAAGCTACTCCTCTTGCGCAATTATGCTGGAGTCTCCAGGCTATACTTCACAATGAGGACTACTCGTCCCTTGGCTCTCCAGCTCCCTGCAGCCCTATATGATCATCATCTCTAGCAGTTCCCCAGGCACTTGGTCACATGCATTGTAGTCCATACCGGATTTAGGTTCGTACCGGTCGAGAGCGATACACTGGTACACCTTTGTACCGAGGAAATTTCGCTTTCAAATATCGATGAAATATCGATCCACATATTTTATACCTATAATTATTATATCAAATATTTTTTTTCCATTTTTGGACCTATTAAGATATAAAACTAGTACTCATTTTTCTAAAATACCATACAAACATGAGTAACAATTGAAAACCCTAGAAAAATGATAAGGATTGATTATTTATTATTTTTGGATTTATTCTTTAATTGAAAACCGACCGTACCGGTCCATATCAGCCATTTAGGTCAACTCGTACCGGTCAATATCGGTCGATATTTTCGGTTAAATACCGTTCTAGCAATATCAGATATTTCGTATCGGGTGAGACCGATACCGGTAAAACCAGCGTTATTTCGGCCATACCAGCCGGTATGGAGTACATTGGTCACATGAGATGGTGTTAGGTTTGGTCCACTCCAACAGCGCCTGCCAACCCTGCCCATGAAGAAAGATGGTCTGGGTGTCTATACAATGGAGAACACCAGCCACTGTAGTTACCTAGCTTCTTATGTTCAGACCAAACAGGTGAAGAACATCATCCTCAGAGCTCATATGGCATCAGACATACACCCCAGCTACGAGCATGCTCTGTCCAGTTTCATCCAGGTCTGTAGCTAGACTTCTTCTTAAAACATCCAAGCTACTGCCCCAAGCCCAATGCACTAATTGGCAGTCCTATAATTTGATGTTGTTAAGAAGAATATCTCCAGTAGATTCACCATGTATAAACGCGATAGTATCCTATGGCAGTGCACCAAACTCAACCACACCCAAGACTTCCTCAAAGCAGTCCCCATAGCTGGGATTAACCAGTCAATTGGGCCTCGGCAGTTCCGGGATGTGCTTAGCTACAGACTTGGCATACCCATGTTTGAGAGAGTAGCTTATGTACTTACTGCGGTAGAGGCATGGACGTCTTCGGAGACCACGCCTTATAATGTGCCAGCGAGGTGGGCCTAAAGTTCAGGCACAACTTAGTCCGAGACGTGCTTGCGGACATGTGCTTCCGTGCCGAAGTGTCTGCACGTAAAGAAGTCAAATTGGGTTTCTTAACGGACAACGAGAATTCTCTATGTCCATCGGACATCCTCGTGTACAATTGGGAGAATGGTCGTGACGCTTGTCTCGATGTTACCGGGGTGTCCCCGTTCACTGGTAGAGGGAGATCAACTTACACGCCAGGGCAAGCCATTTCGAGCGCCATTACCCGTAAACGAAACAAACACATAGAAAAATATGTCGATCTCGGTTAGAGCCTCGGCGTGCTAGCCTTCACTACCCTAGGGGAACTAAGTGAGGATACGATATCTTTTGTAAAGAGGTTGGTTGTGTAGCTAGTTTCGATTACAATTACAAAATTGGAAATTCTCTATTCTTCAGATTAGAAATCTCCATTCAAAAAGGGGTGGGTGCCCAGCTTGTAGCTAGGCTTCCCACCTTCTCTCTGTAAATCACTCTTTTCATCTAATCAAATCCCTTTTATAATAATAATAATAATAACAACGGGTAGCTGGCTCAACTGGTCATTCCCGTTTCTCACAGGTTTGATGCGCTCCAGGAGGTCCCAGGTTTGAATCACCGATGGCGCAATACTATAGAATTTAACATGGAAGGAAGTGTTAACTTGCCCCCAGTGCGACATAATCAACCCCCCTATCCGCTTCGATTCTCTTGTATGGTTCCTCATGAGTCTCGCTGGTAGGCTAGCACGACAACCTGTTCAACTATTGCGGTACATGTCCGCAAATTACTTCTATCAATGAAGCACTAGTGAAATAGCGTGAACCCCAGGGATGTATTAACATGGTGCATAGATTATTAGATAACTTTAGACCTTAACCAACAACCAAGCCTCTCAAACCAATAAGCAAGAAATCACCAACCTGAATGCTTACCGCAAGAAACTTAGCCAGGTTAATTATACTGTAGCCACACGAGTCTTATCTTCTAATGGTATTTCTCATAGCAATGGTATTACTCTCAATGATCTCAGGCAAAAACATCCACATGCACCAGTTCCTGTAATATCCACTGACACTTCAAATGTTGCTACTATCTATGTTGGTACTGAAGATCTCTTGGGGGATCTTAAAAGCTTTCCCAAAGGTACATCTTGTGGCCGAGATGGCCTTAGAGCATAAAATTTACTAGATGCTTTAAGTGGCCCTGCAGCAACAATTGCAGATGATCTGTTAACTTCCTTGGAAGGTATTGTAAACCGATGGTTAGCTGGTATGTGCCCATCCTCTTTGGGGGAATATGTATCCATTACACCCTTAACCCCATTGTTGAAGCCTGGTAGAGGTATCAGACCCATTGCAGTGGGTACCATATGGAGAAAATTGGTATCTAAAATTGCTGCAATATCTGTTGGCAAATAAATGGCTCTTTATCTAGGAGATTACGAATTTGGATTTGGTATACCATATTGGGGTGAAACTATTTTACATTCATTCAAAAGGATTTTGGAAGTAAAAGAGAAGATAACAACATCACAATGATGCTCATTGATTTTTCTAATGGCTTCAACTTAGTTGACAGGACGACACTAATTCATGAAGTGAGAATTAAACTCCGAACCATCTCTAAATGGGTAGAGTTTTATTATGAACATCCAGCTAGGTTGTATTACAGAGATTCTACTTTTTTTTTATCTTCCCTTGGTGTTCAATAGGGATATCCACTTGGTCCCCTCTTATTTGCACATTTTTTGCATCCATTAGTGCAGAAAATTAGTACCATGTGTTCTTTGGATTTACAGGCCTGGTACCCTGATGATGGTACCATAATAGGGGATACTCTTGAAGTTTCTAAAGCCTTCAAAATTATACAAGAAGAAGGACATTGCAGAGGGTTACATCTTAATATCTCCAAGACTGAAATATACTGGCCAACTATTGACACCATAAGTACTATGGTAGATGTGTTTCCTAGCAACATTGGCAGACCAAGTGATGGAGTAAAACTTCCAGGAAGTCGTACTAGTCTAGTAGATGAGTTCTGTAGTGACATGTTTTTGCAGAGGTTTGTGGTATCCCATCTTCAACTCTTAGCGTCATCGACACTTTCCCCCACCCCATGCAAGCTTTGGCAGTAATATATTTACGATATGGTGTTGAAAGAGATCCCCACTACCAAATACAACATGTATGAGTGTGAATCAATACTTTGGTAATGGAATAAGACCAAGCATGTACAAGATTATCTGCTAGCTATACCCATCCGTGGGCTTAACCAGTGCATGGGACCTAGGCAATTTTCTACAATTCTACGTTATCGTCTCGGCATTACTTTTTTTGAGGCTAACAGTTCATGTCCAAGCTGTAACAAGCCCATGGATATTTTTGGTGACCACGCGCTTCAATGTTCTAGTGATGTAGGGATCAAGTTTCGAAATGACTTAGTTTTTGACGTCTTTGCCGATATTTCCTATCAGGTGATGATAACTCTTTGAGACCAACGAACATCCTTGTTTTAAACCGGGAGAATGGTCGTGATGTTTGTTTTGATGTGACAGGTGGTCCCCCTTTCACCAATAGTGGCACCCGAAACTCCAGTCCAGGCCACTCCATTTCTAGTGATTTCACCCGCAAACGCAAGAAATATCTCGAGAAGTGCATCAACCATGGCCACGGATTTGGCATCATAGCTTTCACGACCTTGGGAGATATTAGTGAAGACACCGTAGTCTTTCTTAAAATACTTAATTTTTTTTTATCTAGTCATGATGCGAATGCTAAAGTGGGCGTTTTTTTCTCATAAAATATGACTTACCATTCAGGAGGGAGTTGGTGCTCAGCTTCTTGATAGGCTTCCAACTAGTTTCTTATAATATACTTTTTACTCTATTAATATATTCCATTAATAATAATAATAATTAGTGATCATTTTTTTATATTAATAATAATTGTGTCTTCATATTTGAGATTAGTTTTTTTTTACGCGGGTGGACGAATCGATAATTTGGACATCTAATATATTTATTGCTTTTTTCATGAATTTATTATTTCATATTCTGTTTAAGCCAAACCCTTAAAATCCCGATTATAAAGTAACGGCCAATCTTTGATTGGACGGGCTAGGTGCCTCATACCTTCCTAACCCGTATCTTGATTCCCAAATTCATTTCTCTGAAATTGGATTAGTGCTCACATTGGGTCCCAACTCCCCTAGTTGGGTGGAAGCTTCATAAAATAATCATTCTAAGTGCATTTCCATTTTAGATATTTAGAGATTTATTGGGTCCCGTCCAGTGGATTTTCGACGGTATCTACAGAGGCGACTTCACTTGGGACTTTGAGAATCTAACTTGAAACATAATTGGGATTTTAGGTTTTTGATTTGACACTTCTCGATTATTGCACACATACACGTGTACGCACCCATATCATTTTGCATTCCATTTTGCATCGTCAGGCATCCGATTCTTAGGAAAACAAGTGCTAATAAGCTGAACCCATGCCGTGGGCCTTATGTGAGTTACCAGCTGAACCACCAGAAGCCTTAGCCCAGTACCAATGAAGACTAGTATGACTATGTCTGAGGTATATTATGCTAATTGGTCAGTTGTCAGCTAAGTAAAATTATTTTAAGTTCTTTTCACTCACAGTTATAAATAAGAGTATAGTGATAAAAAGAATTCGATCCACAGGGAGATATGGGTTGTTAATTGTATTTGAAAACTTATGGAAATTTGGGGGATTTTGTTGTTTTAAAAATAATTTAAATTAACAAAAACTAAATTGAAAATGTTTTAAAAAATATCAGAGGTAAAAGTTGGTTAAGGAATTCGCCGTCCATCATTACACATGTTACTCAATTAAGAATCAATATTATCATCACTCTTTCATGTTACCAATAATCCTAAAGTGTACCCAATCGGTATCAACACTTCGTTACGTCTCCGAAAATCAACAAATATTGCAATCGCTAATATATGAATTCTTTTTCAACAAATAACCTAATGCTTTATCGCTAAGAGATTCAATTTGAGAAAAACTTTGAATTCTATGAGTCGGGTTATTGATAGATAATATAAACACAATCATGGTATATTCAACCTAGGTCAAGTTTTTTCTTGTGACTTCGTTCACAATTCACACCGCTAGTAGTCACAAATTACTACTAATTATTAGAAGTCTTGGTAAAAATATCTAAGACTCCTAATTAGCTGTAGAAAAGTTATTAATATATTAAATTCATGACTTAAATATGAAAAATAACTAATCGTATTACATGAACACAATCATGTCATTATTATGTGTAGTAAAACATGAGCGATAAATACGAGGTTAATGAATAAAATCAATGCATTAATCAAAATAACATGTTTGTGATTTTAGGTTACATCCCTAACCAATTAAATAAATTAGCTACTCATAATGGAGTATATGAAAATCAAAAAAGAGAAGGATAAAAATCAAACTACAAACGAAGAAAAGATCGAGCCGGAATCTCCACGAAATCGCTCTACTTATGCATAAACTAACTCCTTTTGCTTCTGTTTTTCTCTGTGGAATTTCGTCGAACACTTATATGCAGAAAAACGAGGGTCAGAAGGTGACTTTAGGTGGTGATTCGAAACCCTATTTATAGATTTTCATCCATGAAAATTCGAATATGATAACCACACAACAATCCTTAACTTCCACGAACACTCAGACGCGCTTAAATCCTCACCAATCATCTCTAAAATCAACGACAGAAAGGGTTACTTGTGGCTGTTTTTCCGGCCAAAGTTCATCCCAAATCCAGTACAAACTAAAAAATTCTCTGAATTTTCGCTCAATTATTCGATTTTGATAACAAACCAAGTTTCCTGATTGCCTTAAACTCCTATTAGCATCTCTTAATCTTTCCAATTTGTCACCAAATCCATGGCAGCAACCAATGTTCTTGACTGAATTTTCGGTCGAGAAAACTTTTTCCCAAACCAAATTAAACTTGTATTAATACATGTCCACCTATTCCTTCTTTATCTCGAGCTCAGAAACATCTTTTAATCCCCTCCATTCAAAACTTCAATCAATGGAAGCAAGCAACTATTTTTAGTTTGAAAACCTAATCAAATCACTACAAAAATTCATCCAAATCTCAACGAGATCGTACCTAAATTACTCGTTAATCTCGAGCTTATAAACCTCTTCGCATGACCACAAATCCATGGCTATAAGTTAGCTTCTTCAACTGACCTTCTCCGCCAAAATTGAAGTTCAAATTATAAGCATCTGAAAATAATACTTTCCTGGTCGTGAAAGTGAAGATAGAACAGGTCTCCCCTTACCGTGTGGCAAGGTGTAAACAACAACTGCCTATAAATTCAAAATTGATCTCCTGATACGTGTTTTGTAAATAGAATGTTGATCATCCTTAACGGCTGGAAGGATGTAAATAGTAAAAAAATACCCCTTAACACTTCCTGGAAAGATAATAATGCTCCCCCATAAATGACCATTTTGCCCTTTTTGTTTATCTAATCCTGAAGTTCTCGTTTTGCTCATAACTTTCTCATACGAAGTCGGAATAACCTTATTCTTTCGCCATTGGTTTCGTAATTCGATTATCTACAAGGTGGTGATAAGAAATCATGGATTTGACTGAGTTACACTGGGTATTTGGAAATTCTTCCCTTGTAATGCTCAATTCCTACTTCTTTCGGAGATGTAACCTAGTAAAAGACATAAACTACAAAAGTAATAATAACAAAAGGTAATTCACAGAAAATTATTATAAGAAAAATACACATAAAATATGTAAATTATGCACTTATCACTAATGTAACCCAAGCTTACCTAAGAATTAGTGGAACCTACATGCATGTTATAAATTTCCTTTTTAGGTTGACTATAACCTGCATTCATTGTTGTACGAAATATGAGGCATAAGCAACCCTCTATTAACCATATTTTGGTGCTTTTAAAATAGGATTAGAACATGAAAGTTTGCACAAAGAAAATGACCAAAGATACAAAAATGACTAGCGACACTACGATAGTGACAGGGTTGGTGGAACAATTCCAGAAGATGCTGGATACTAAGTTCACCGAATTGAAAGCCGAGACCAAAAATCTAAATCTCGAGACCATGGATGAGGCTCTAGGAAAACATGAGGGGTCTGGAATGGGGGAAAATGACAAAAATAACCTTAATGATGATGATGAAGAGGTTATAGAGGACCATTTTGAAGAAATGGGAGAAACCACAGCGCGAGAAGGACAATTAGCTCAAAGGATCAAATATATTGAAAATACCTTGCAAAGAATGGATGGAGGTACAATGGATACATACAGGTTGTATCCCTACCATGAGATTTACTTACCACCAGACTTCAGATTTCCATATATGGACAGATATAATGGAACTGGGTGCCCCAAAACCCATATTCGTGTGTATGTTGGATACTTGAAGCCATTGGGTATTAATAATAGATTGTTGGTGCAGTTTTTACAAAAGAGTTTGACCGGAATATCCTTAAAATGGTTAATGAGGACAGACCCAAGTCTAGTCTCTACATGGCAGGATATGGTCAAAATGTTTGTGAAACGGTTTACACAGGTTACCGACATTGAATTCACCTGCAAACATTTGGAGGCAGTCAAACAAGATTCAAGTGAAACCTTCACTGAATTTTTTCCATGTTGGAGGAACAAGGCTTTAGAACTCGATGAGAATCTAACAAAAAAAGATATGGTGGATATTGTGATGAACTGCTTAAATCATGAATACTTTAACATGTTGAGGTCTTCCTACCATACAACATTACTCTCTTTGTGGAAGGCAGGCTTGCAGATAGAGAATGCATTAGATTCAGGCAGAATGACAAGCTTGTCTAACCAGGTAGACCCAAAGGGAAAAAAAGAACGGTGGGACCATAACGACGTCCAAATATCAGGTGAATAATGTTTCAGAGTTTTCACGATTTCAATACCAACGTGCCGTAGCTGCGTTGACTGTTACTCCACCCCCAGACAGTACCAGGTACAAGGGGAAAATTAGGATCAGGGAAGATATGGGCATCCATAAAGAAATTTTACTGAGTTAGGGAATCCAATGAGACTGATGCTTCCAGCAATTGTTGACAAAGGTTGGATAAAACTACCAGCCTTAAGACCTTCTCTGTCAAATCCACTAAGCTGGTTTGATCCAGACGCGATATGTGAATTCCATAGAGAATTTGGGCATTGTACTAATAGATTTGCCGCCCTAAGGCATACAATTGATGTTATCGAGTCAATACAGTTGTCTCTTCGCGAGACAAGGCAACCCAATATAAATCATAATCCATTACCAGCTTAATACGAACAACCCAATATTAATTTTGTTTCGGCATAAAGGGAGACCAACATACCGATACAATCTATAAGAACAATGAAGAAATTTGTTCGACAATCCATATCTCCGAGATTTTATCTGCTTGTCAACCATGATAGGTGAATATTTGCATTAGTTTGATACTCTAATTCTTTGATTTCTTGTTAGTTTTCATATCATTATTCTTTGATTTGCTTTCTTTTGAGTTTCTTAGGAGTTTTGGAGATATCTCAACCAAAGGAGAAGAAAGGAGTTCATCACGACATGAAACGAACAAGGAAGTTAAGTGTTACAAGTGAAGACGGAGCAAGGACCAAATGGAACTCATTCAAGTACAATGTTTCTTCAATCTATCTTGAAGGAAATTAAAATATGTAGTGAACGTCTAAAGAATAAGGTCATTCTGAGTTCGGAGGAAGAAGTTACGGGCAAATCAGCCGAAAGAAAAGAGCGAGACACACAGCTAAATAATTGGGAGATAATGGGGAAATTTATCTAACGATTATAGGAAGTTTCGGATACATAAAAAATTCGTTTTTGAGCTCCAAAAATCGATAGATATGAGAGGAATCGAGTCTACCGATTATGGCAAGTTTTGGACACAGAAAAAGTAATATTTTGAGCCCTAACAATCTGTAGATAAGGAAGGTGTCATGACTACCGATGTTGGACGATTTTGGCATCAGAAAACTCTTATTTTTGCACACCAACAATCATTATAAATAAGAGGATTGATACTACCGATTTTATCACGACGAGAGCCACTTCTAAAATATGTTTTTGACTTATAAATCAAGGTATCATGGTCCCATTAGGACTCTAACACCTAGATTTGAAGAGAACTATATAAGAAGACTTCCTAAAATCCTAGAAGACACACAATAAACTTTTCAACACAAGGAGAACAAGGAGCTAGGGCTTGGAGTTGCGATTAAACATCATGATTTCTAGGGTTTGCTTTACTTGCTTTCTTCTATATTTTCCATGGATTTTGAGAAATCCATGATGAGATAAATATTTCTTATTGGTTAAGGATGTAGTTGGATATCATAAACATGTTATTTGATTAATACATTAGTTTTGTTATCTTGATCAAATCATCATTGTTATTGTTATACTACTTATTATCCCCACGTATGATTGTATGAATGTTTGTTTTTAGGAGCGTTACTAAATAACCATGAATGCATATCTATTACTAGACTAGGGTTTTGAGATACTGAATTGTTGATAAACTTAGTCATAAGTAGCATATTGTGATTACCAATTGTATTAAAAACCTTTGTGTGATTGCATGCAAAAGCTTGACCAATGTTAAATAGATTATTCGTAGTATATCTATTGCATTGATTAGATTAATTCAATGAACTTAAAGCTCTCGAGGGATTAAACTTGATAATATGTTGCATTAGGTTGTTCTTTGAGTAGTATTCACATATTCATTGTTATGGCATGTGATGACATGAGGAATTTACCGGAGTATGATCTCGATAGGATGCTCTAGGGCTATTGATAATGAATGGTTAAGTAACAACTCTAGTTATTAGTTAAAGTGCATGTCTTATGATTGAAAATGAACCCTTAACCAGTACTCTCAACCTATTGATTCAATTTATTCAATCTTTGCTAGCTTAATTAATATAATTACTTTAATTTAAATCAAAAAATCCCCCAGGTATATATAAGTTTTCAAATACGAATAACAACCCATATCTCCCTGTGGATCGAATCTATTCTTATAACTATACTCTTATTTATAATCGTGAAGTGAAAGAACTTGAAATAATTTTGCTTGGATGAAAACCGACCAAATTTTGGCGCCGCTGCTGGGGAGGCATAGCGGATTGTTATTTTGTTTTTGATTTCTTATTTTTAGTTTTTATTTTAGTTTTGAGAATTGTCTTTCAGGTACTTATCTTTGGCTCCTAAACCGAAACCGAAACTGAAGCCTGTCGGGTTTCCACAGATTGGAATCGATACTCAGAGAGGAACTGTATTGAAAAATAAACCAGAAGACATACTAGAGGAAGCAATGGGTGACGCAAACCGTACACTCAAGCACTTAGCTTCTCATAAACTGGATACACAACAATGGTGTATTCAAACAACATCTACATTTGAGATCAAGCCAGGGTTGATCCGTGAGCTATAAAAGTTTCATGGAATGACTAATGAAGATCCAAACAAGCATCTAATGGATTTTCATAACATATTCATTGCCATGCTACCAAAGGATACAAATGCAGATGAAGTCATGTTACGAGCTTTTCCATTTTCCTTGATGGATGTTGCTAAGGAATTGTTGTACTATTTATCTTCTGGTAGTGTCACAACTTTGAATGGTTTGAAGAAACTCTTCTTGGAGACATACTTTCTTGCATCGAAAGCTACTCAGATTCGGAAAGAGATTTGTGGCATTAAGCAGATGGCAGGAAAGACATTGTATGAATGTTGGGAACGCTACAAGAGATTGGTGTCTAGCTATCCGTATCATCAGTTCCGTGATTTGTTGATCATCCAGTACTTATACGAAGACCTTCAAGCAAGTGACAGAAATATTCTCGACGATGCAGGTGGTGGTGAGTTAGTGAACAAAACAGTACCTCAAGCTAGAGAGTTAATTGAGAATATGGCAGCAAATTCTCAACAATTCTCAAGTCATGGGTCAGAACCACTTGTTAGGAGACTCAATAAAGTGAGCGAAGTCGCTAAGATTTGTCAGCAAATGGGCAACATGACAGCAATAATGCAACAAATTGCAGCTGTAGTGGTACCATCATCTACCCAAGGTTATAAAGAGGGAAACGATCAAGTCAATGCTATTTTCCAAATCAGCAGAGGCAACGGTACGATCCTTATTCTAGCAAATACAATCCAGGGTGGAGGAATGCTCACCAACTCATGATATTTCTTTTATCTCTTTACCATGATCTGATGAAAAAACTTTGCCATCTATGTTGCAGGATCCTAAAATAGAATTTAAGCCTCTTTATGATCACCTAAAATACATGTATTTGGGTAATAATAAGGAGTTGTCGGTAATAGTTTCGAATGAGCTAACTGAATTGCAGGAACAAAAACTTATTCGGGTGTTGAAGGAGTATAAAACGACTATAGGATGGACAATTACTAACATCAAGGGAATAATCCCAGCTACATGCATGCATAAAATACTACTTGAGGAGGGAACAAAACCTACAAGGGAGGCTCAACGTCGTTTAAATCTCTAACAATGGAAGTAGTAAAGAAAGATATACTCAAGCTTTTAGACGTGAGATTTATCTACCCCTTCTCTAATAGTAAGTGGGTGATCCCGATACAAGTTGTACTAAATAAGTAGGGCATTACAGTGGTGCAGACTGAAAACAAAGAATTTATCCCAACTCGAGTGCAAACCGGTTGGAGAGTTTGTATTGATTATCGCAAACTTAATGCAACCACTAGAAAATATCACATTCCTTTACCTTTTATGGATCAAATATTGGAAAGATTGCCATGACACTCTTATTACTGTTTTCTTGATGGTTATTTAGGTTACAATCAGATTGCTATAGCACCGGAGGATCAAGAGAAGACTACTTTTACTTGTCCTTTCGGAACATTTGCATACAAAAGGATGCCTTTTGGTTTGTGTAACACACCCACAACCTTCTAAAGGTGTATGGTAAGTATCTTTTCAGACTATGTTGAAAGCATTATCGAGGTTTTTATGGATGATTTCATGGTGTATGATGATTCATTTGACTTGTTCTTATATAACCTCACACTAATTCTTAAACGATGTGTTGAGACTAATCTTGTGCTTAATTGGGAGAAGTGCCATTTTATGGTAAGTTATGGAATTGTTTTAGGCAATATTATATCTTTTAAAGGCTTGGAAATTGATAAATCTAAGATAGATCTTATTCATGCTCTTACCCCTCCCACTACGATAAGGGAGATTCATGCTTTTCTTGGTCATGCAGGATTTTATCGCAGGTTTATCAAGGATTTATCCAAGGTCGCATCACTATTATGCCAATAGTTACAAAATAATGTGGTTTTTAACTTTGATGATAAGTGTTTGGCGGCGTTCAATCGTTTGAAAGAACTTTTGATAACATCCCCTATCATTAGACAACCGGATTGGAGAAAGCCTTTTGAGCTTATGTGTGATGCTAATGATTATACGGTCGGTGCAGTATTAGGCCAGTATACTGGGAAGCTACCCCATGCAATTCATTATACTTCCAGAATGTTAAATGATACTCAACAGAATTACACAACCACATAAAAAGAGTTTTAGCAATCGTCTTTGCATTGGAGAAATTTTATTCTTATTTGATTGGTACAATTTTTTTTTGTGTTTTCTGATCATGCAACACTTAGGTACTTACTTACAAAGATGAAATCGAAACCAAGGCTCATTCGATGGATACTACTCTTACAAGAGTTTGATCTCGAAATTAAAGACAAGAAAGGCATTGAGAACACTGTTGCGGATCACCTGAGTCGTCTTACTATAGACAAAGAAGCTATCTCGTTGCGTGACATCTTCCCAGACGAGCAACTATTTTCTGTTGCAGTTTCAAAACCATGGTACGCTGATATTGTGAATTATTTAGTGTCTAAACAAATCCTAAGTAATTTGTCTTGTGCTGAGAGGGACAAACTTAAAAAAATATCAAATCAATACATTTGAGATGATCCATATCTATGGAAACATTGTTCATACCAATTTATACGAAGGTGCGTACCCAAATCAGAATTTAATTCTGTCTTTTCATTTGCCATTCATATGATTGTGGAGGACACTTTGGTTCTAAGTGAACCACACTCAAGGTACTTGATATTGGGTTCTTTTGTACGACTTTATTAAAGATTTATACTTATTTTGTAATACTTTTGATTGATGCCAAAGAACAGGCAATCTAGGTGCTCGAAATCAAATGTCACAAACGGTTATCCACTTTGTTGAGGTGTTTGAAGTTTGGGGTATAGATTTTATGGGTCCTTTTGTTAATTCTTTCGGTAAATTATACATCCTACTCGATGTTGATTATGTCTCGAAATGGTTAGAAGCTAAAGCCACCCCGACTAATGATTCTAAAGTGGTTACAAATTTTTTTAGAGATCATATTCTTGCAAGGTTTGGAACTCCAAGAGCAATAATCAGTAATGGGGGATCACACTTTCGAAGCAAGTTCTTTCAGGACATGTTGAAAAAGTACAGCATATCTCACAAGATAGCTACAACATACCATCTATAGACTAACAAGAAAGGAGAAGTTTCTAATCGAGAAATGAAGTCCATTCTAGAGAAAACAGTGAATCCTACAAGAAATAATTGGAGTTTACGGCTTGATGATGCATTATGGGCATATAGGACTGCATACAAAACACCTATTGGGATGAATCCTTTTAGGATTGTGTACGGGAAACCATGTCATCTTCATGTTGAAATTGAGCATAAGGCTTTTTGGGTTATTCAACAGTGCAATTTGGATATGGATGGTGTAGGGAAGCAAATAAAACTCCAACTCAATGAACTAGAAGACATTCGTTATGATGCATACGAAAGTTCGCGTATTTACAAGGAGAAGACAAATACTTTTTATGATAAGATGATTTCTAAAAAACACTTTCTTATTGGCCAAAAAGTTTTGTTATTCAATTCACGTCTTACTTTATTTTCTGGTAAACTATATTCTTGTTGGATAGGTCCTTTTATGTGCTTCATGTTTTTCCTCATGGTGCAGTAGATATTCGAAGTTTAGCCACAGGGAAAGAGCTAAAGGTGAGTGAACATAAACTAAAGCCATGTTATGAGCCGTTCACATCAGAAGTTGTGGAAGAGATCAACTTTGTTGAGGCACTCTCTCTAAAGGAGTAGCAAGGCGAATGCCAAGTCGGGATGACGATATTAAATCAAGCGCTGAATTGTAGGAAACCCATTGGTTTTGTATTTCTATCTTTATATTTTTAGTTTTAATTTTATTATCTTTTCATATCATTAGTATGAATTTCCCACCTTGATTTTAGATTGGACGAGTCAATTTATATTGAGGACAATGTAAAGTTTAAGTGTGGGGGAGTGGTTAAGCATTTAGACTTTTAGTATTCGTTTTGTAACTTTTTATCTTTTTGTACATATTTGCATGAAAACTTCCAACTTCTAGAGATTTTAGATTCACTTAGTATAATTCTAGCTAAGTCTACATATGTAGTTCATAGCGAAATAATTGAAATTAGAAGTAATAGAGAACGACATTCAGAGTTGTTATTTGTTAAGAGGCTAGAGCTAACAAAAAGGGACTTAAACCGCCGATAGAGAATACAATATGTGGGAAGTTGACCATTCAATACCCATGAGTGAGGCACCAAACCTACAATTCTTTGTACCTGTCTGAATTGTCCATTTAGAGTGTTTCATCTGCGCAAACTCTAGGTAGAATGATGAACTACCCAACTTTGCACCAATTTCAGTAATACTTTTTGATATATTGAGTGCTATTTCTATCAATCATGAGGGTGTCATCAGAATTGCTAACTCTATCTTGTAGTCTTGTTTGCAGTTCGAACCATTCTCTCGATAACAACAGGTCCATAGAAATACTATTATCATAAACAAGCGGAGCATTTAAAAATTTGAAGGAAATTTGAAGACGTTCAAGGTTTACAAGCAACAATACAAGAAACAAAAAAATTCATATTCAAGTAAAACAACAATACCATGAGCAAAATTATATATACATGTTGAAGACTTATGTACAAGAGTGAAAGAGATCAAAAGATGAGAGTTAGTGAAGTCTATGATATCGAGACAATACAAGTTGTGAAGAATCAAATGGTAAGTCCTTATCCCACGGCCATAGTAGTTTCATTGTTTACTTTATTTTGCACTTTGTATTCTATTTTTCTTTAACATAAAAAAAAAATAAAAAAAAAATAATGATTATCATTTTAGTTTATATTTCCTTTTGTATTAATTCAATAAGGTCGCGGGGAAGAAGAAATCTACATTTAAGCAACAAGAATTTGAGAAAAAGAGTTACAATTGTCAAGGTTCTACAAAGTTCAAGAAATCATCATCAATAGTTGAAGACCGAAGACTGAATATGATTTTATTGGATGCTGTGAGAGTGATGCCGATTGTGAATCGGGTGAGAAGGTAAGTAAGCGTTCCCATCCTTACATAGTGGTTGATTTCCTTTCGTAGAGATCAGTAGAAAAATAAAAAAAAAGGTGTTTTTTCATCCCACTTTTCTATGGGATAACATTTTCAGATAATTCAGAAGGTTCATTTCCTTCCCACCATTCAACATGTGCAGGATTTCTATCTTCACTCCTGCCTGCACTCATGAAATGATAAAGTGCGTCTTTTGTGTGCAAATTCATAAAACCCTATTAGTGAGGCAGAAGTAAATATTCGATCACTCTCGAACCTGGATTCTTTTGTATGGTAGTTTTATCCTTACTCAAGGGCTAAGCATGAGAATAAATTTATTTGGATGCATGTGCTCTTTTTGGAAGTTGGACTTTAGGTTTTGTGGGTATACCTCTTGTAAACCCTCACGAGACTATAACTCGTCCACTAGGGACACCTAGGGGTTTAAAGGATTGTTACATATGCTAAGTGTAACCGTATCCTCAACGAAATAGATTTGTTGTATTTTAGTTTAGTTAGATAGTTTGCTCGAGGACTAGCAAAAGGAAAGTGTGGGGAAATTTGATATGTGCTTTATTTGCATTAGTTTGATACTCTAATTCTTTACTTTCTTGTTAGTTTTCATATTATTATGCTTTGATTTTGTTTTCTTTTGATTTTCTTAGGAGTTTTGGAGATATCTCAACCAAAGGAAAAGAAAGGAGTTCATTATGACATGAAACGAACAAGGAAGTTAAGTGTTACAAGTGAAGACGGAGCAAGGACCAAACTGAACTCATTCAAATACAATATTTCTTCACTCCATCTTTAAGGAAATTGAAATACATAGTGAACTGCAAAAGAATGAGGTCATTCCGAGTTCGGATGAAGAAGTTACGAGCAAAACAGCCGAAAGAAAAGAGCGAAACACACAACAAAATAATCGGGAGATAACGGGGAAATTTTTCAACCGATTATAGGCATTTTCGGATACAGAAAAACTTCATTTTTAAGCTCCAAAAATCGGTAGATATGAGAGGAATCGAGTCTACCAATTATGACAAGTTTTGGATATAAAAAAAGTCATATTTTGAGCTCTAACAATCGGTAGATAAGGAGGGTGTCGTAACTACCGATTATGGACGATTTTGGCATTAGAAAACTCTTGTTTTTAGAATCCAACAATCGGTATAAATAGGAGGATTGATACTAACGATTGTATCACGACGAGAGCCACTTCTAAGACATGTTTTTGACTTCTAAATCAAGGTATCATGGTCCCATTAGGACTCTAACACCTATATTTGAAGAGAACTATATAAGAAAACTTCCTAAACTCCTAGAAGACACACAATACACTTTATAACACAAGGATAACAAGAATTTAGGGATTGGAGTTGCGATTAAACATCACGATTTTTAGGGTTTGCTTTACTTGCTTTCTTCTATATTTTCCATGGATTTTGAGAAATCCATGATGAGCTACGCATTTCTTATTGGTTAAGGATATAGTTGGATATCATAAACATGTTACTTGATTAATACATTAGTTTCGTTATCCTTATCAAATTATCATCGTTCTTGTTCTACTACTTACTATCGCTACGTATGATTATATGAATGTTTGTTTAGGAGCGCTACTAAATAACCATGAATGCATATCTATTACTAGAATATGGTTTTGAGATAAAGATTTGTTGATAAACTTAGTCATAAGTAGCATATTGTGATTACCAATTGTATTAAAAACCTTTGTGTGATTGCATGTAGAAGCTTGACCTAAGTTAAATAGATTACTCGTAGTATATCTATTGTACTGATTAGCCTAATTCAAAGAACTTAAAGCTCTCGAGGGATTAAACTTGATAGCATGTTGCATTAGGTTGTTCTTTGAGTAGTATTCACATATTTATTGTTATGGTATGTGATAACATGAGGAATTTACCGGAGTATGCTCTCGATGGGATGCTCTAGGGATATTGATAATGAATGATTAAGTAACAACTCTAGTTATTAGTTAAAGTGCATGTCTTATGATTGAAAATGAACCCTTAACTAGTACTCTCAACCTATTGATTCTTTTTATTCAATCTTTGTTAACTTAATTAATATAATTACTTTAATTTTAAATCACAAAATCCCCCCAGTTTACATAAGTTTTCAAATACGAATAACAACCAATATCTCCATGTGGATAGAATCTGTTCTTATAACTATATTCTTATTTATAATTGTGAAGTGAAAGAACTTGAAATAATTTTGTTTGGATGACAACCGACCAAACCAAAAACTGTCCACATCACTGAACTTTTCATGGATCAGGTACAAAGTATGAATGCTTTTGATTCGACTAATCATCCTGGTTTCTTGTCTGATACTTTCTTATGTAAATCAATTGTATCTCTAGGATATTCTTCCAGAACAAACCACTCCTGCAAGGACGATTAATATTTCAGATATTTTGTCTTACCCAGTCCAACCGTAAACAAAACAATTTTATCTCTCAGACATCCTATTTAATCCTTTACTTGCAACAAACCGACCTCCTGTTGAGCCAACTCATTTGTTGGATATTCTTCCCCAACCGGTATGCGAACTCTAAAAGAAGTGAAGAATGAGTGATTTAAATGGAGAAATGCTAAATACCAAGTGTAACTCGTCCAAAACCCAGGATTTCTTGTTACCATATAGAAGATAATGAAGAAACTAAGCCAACGACGAAAGAATAAGGTCATTCCGACGTCGTATGGAAAAGTAATGAGAAAAACAACTTCAGAATTTTCTCGGAGGGTCAAGCCATCGAGAAAAAACTCTGGAAGAAATAATTTCTTGGAGGGCCAAGCCATCGATAAAATCAGAATTCTCGGAGGGTCAATCCATCAAGAAAAACAAAATTCTTGGAGGGTCAGGTAGCCGGGGAAGATATGTGAGCTAGGTATTTTATGCTATTTTTGAGTTTCCAAAACTAGTATGACCGAGATTTGAGCACGGGCACTCCTATACTTAGTTTCCTATATAAAAAGACTGCTTAGATTTTTTTTCTTCTATCTTTTTATCATCATATCATCTACAACAAAGAAAAGGGAGTTTTAGAGTGAATTAGGGTTTTCTCCTTTAGGTGAAGAACCGTGACACCTTCTTCTTCTTCTCCCTCTTCTCTTGTATATTTTCCATGGGTTTTGAGAAATCCATGAGTAGGTAACTTTTTTTATTGATAGGGAATGTAGTTGGAAGTCCTGGACATGTAAATCAATCTGGCTAGTTAGTGTTAATGTTAATGATATCTTTTATCGATTATGTTCTACTGTTATATCGTCATATATAATTGAAGACTTGCTCGTTTAGGTTTCAAATTGAATGGTCATGTGTTCATATCTAAAGATAAACTACGGTTTGGAGATACATAATAGTCGGATCTGGTTACAAGTATCATGGTGTTATTACTGATTGTATTCAAAACTTTCATGTAATTGCATGTAGAAGCTTAACCTAGGTTAAATCCGTGTGGCTCTTGTGCCGGATTGCTTAGAATAACCTCAACTCAAAAAGACCATTGCTTTCATTAGGTTAAAAATGAGTGGCTCTTGCGCTAAGTTATTCATTGGGAAGGATTCAAAGAGTGGCTCTTACGTCTTTGATGATACAAGGAGTTTTGCCGGAGTAATCCTTTTATAGGATGTTCTTGGATTATTGATACGAGAAGAATTGAACGTTAACTCGAATAAATTGACGAACAGGTTTGGTGATAGAAGATTAAATATATAACCATTATTTTCTCTCCTCTAATATTCTTTAGTTACTTTGTTATTAGTTTACTTTAGTTAAATCATTACAAATCCCTCTCTGGTTACATAAGAAGTCAAAGACAAATAACTATTCACAAGTCCTTGTGGGAACGATCCTTACTACCACTATATTACTTATTAGTATTGGTAAAAACATCTTAATTAATTTTTGGCAAATGACACGCATCATTATGCTTTGGGAACCCTTTTCTTATCTTTCATAAGGGCTACTCTTATTATTTGGGTTTGTGTAGTTAATATTTTATAACTGTCATGTTATTTCTATTTCTGTTATGGTTAACTGTCGTCTCTCACCTTGTGTTATTTTCGGTTAACTGTGTAGAGAGTATTAATACCTATATAATATTCTTTTTTGGTTAATAAGAATCTTTTGCTGTCTTCTTTCAATCTCACTATGGTATAAAAGCCAGTGATGATTTTCCCCTAAAATTTTTCTTGTTCTTAGTTTTCTAATCTTGATCTTGATCCTTATTCTCGCAATCTTCTTCTTTTTCTTTTTCTTTTTATCATGATTCGTGAATTAACTTCTGAACCTTCAACAATGGAAAATCCAACTTCTTCTTTAATCTCAAGAATTCCTATGAATTAACTAACAAATATTGTTCAACTTAAGATGAAGGATGAAAACTTTCTCACATGGAAATCTTTGATGACTCCTGTTATTCAAAAATTTAGAATCATGAAATTTCTTGATGGATCTTATATATGTCCACCTTAATTCACATATCCAAGAAATGAAGCTAATGGTGTTGAAAATCCTTTATACTCAGATTGGATGGATGAAGACCCAACTAACATTTTATAGATCAATTTTACAATATCTGAAAAATGTAATTTCTTACTTTACTAGTTCAACTACTTCCTATGATTTGCAGAAGAATATTGAAGAAAGATTTTCAAGAGTCTCTTCAACATACTCAATTCAATTACGCACAAAATTAATGTCTCTCAAACAAGGAGACAGATTTGTGTCTACTCTTCCAGGAGATATAAAAAATATCTCAGATCAACTTGCTGCAGCTGGATCTAAGGTAATTGATGATGAACTTGTTGTTGTTACCTTATCTTTAATTTAATTAAGATTACAATTTATTTGATACCTCTATTAGGATTAGAAATCCTCCTGTTAATACTGTTGAACTTCACAATCTCTTGATGAGTGAAGAATTAGTTGTCTCTGAAAGAAACAAGAACCTAGTAAGTGAATCCAGCAATCGAGCTTTTACTGCTAAAATGAACAATTTTCGATCACAAGGAAGAAGTAGTGGTTGTGGTTTCTATGGTCCTCAAAAAGGAAGTGGTTGTGGTAATTACTATACTGGCAAAGGAGCTAGTGGTTTTCAAAAAATTTCTTATCAAGGTAGAGGTGCTGGTATTCTTCATACACCACCAACGAGATTTCATTCAAGGCCTCCTCCTCCAGGTCTTCACTCTGGTGACAAACCAACATGTCAAATCTGTCAGAAATATGGTCATGATGCAAGGGAATGCTGGAATCGCATTAAATTTGCTTATCAAGGTCGTGAATCTCCAAGAAATCTCTAAGCCATGCTTCTTCATCAAACATATTCGGTAATAATCCATGGTACATTGATTCTGGTGTAGATAATCATGTCACTACTCAAGTTGGAAATCTTGATACTTCTATTTCTTACTCTGGCAATAGTATGATTACAACAACTAATGGTGAAGGTACGTCTATTCAAAGATATGGATCTTCCAAAATTTAAGTTCTTAATAATGTATTATATGTGCCAAATGGATCTCATAATCTCATATCTGTCAACAAATTTGCTAGAGACAATTATTGCTTTCTAACATTCACTTATGATGATTTTTGCATCAGGGACCTCACATCAGGGAGGATTTTCTTTCAGGGGACCAGTGAGAATGGACTTTATCCCCTATTCAACTGTATTTCAACTACTATTACTCCAGCTACCTTGTCTTTTCTTAAAGATTCACTTGAAGTTTGGTATAGAAGGCTCGCACATCCTTCTTTTTATTCTTTTATTAGGAGAACAATAATATTTGATAATGCTGTTTCAAATCCTATTTTGTGTACTCATTGCTAATTAGGCAGAAGTCATAAGCTTCCTTTTGTTTATTTCTAGTTCATTTTCGGTAGCTCCATTGCAGTTGATGCACCTTAATGTATGGGGCCATGCTCCAGTTCTTTCAACTAATGGATATAGATATTATGTCAATATAATTGATGACTATTCCAAATTTTGTTGGGTTTTTCCACTGCAATTCAAATCTGACTTTAAACTGTCTTTGTGCATTTTTTGAATATAGTTCAAAATCTTCTATCTAGTTCTATTAGATGCATTAGAACTGATGGTGGGGGAGAGTTTTTAAATCATGAACTAAAATTTTTATGTCCTCTTATGGTATATATAGCTCATGAAATCACATATGCTCATGCACTTGAGAAAAATTCTTTATTGATATAAGAAGGATTGAACGTTAACTCGAACCGATTGACGAGCAGGTTTGGAGATGGAAGATAAAACATCTAACCAGTATTTTCTCTCCTCTAATATTCTTTATTTAATTTGTTTTTTATTTTTATTAGTTAACTTTAGTTTAATTCACTACAAAGCCCCATTTGGTTACATAAGAGTCAAAAACAAATAACAATTCACAGCTCCTCGTGTGAACGATTCTTACTACCACTATATTACTTATTAGTATTAGTGGAAAACATCTTAAGTAATTTATGTGCAAAAGACACACATTATTATGCTTTGGGTTACCTTTTCTTATCCGTCATAAGGACTACTCTTATTATTTGGTGTGTGTAGTTAACCTACTGTAACTGTCATGCTATTTCTGTTTCTGTTATGGTTAACTGTCGGCTCTTACCGTGTGTTATTTTCGGTTAACTGTGTAGAGAGTATTAATACCTATATAATCTTATTTTTTGGTTAATAAGAATCTTTTACTGTCTTCTTTCAATCTCACTATGGTATAAAACCCAGTGATGATTTTCCCCTAAATTTTTTCTTGTTCTTAGTTTTCTAATCTTGATTTTGATCATTATCCTCACAATCTTCTTCTTTTTCTTTTTCTTTTTTTCTCATGACTCATGAATTTACTTCTGAACCTTCAACAATAGAGAATCCAACTTCTTCTTTAATCTTATCATTTCCTATGAAACAACTAACAAATATTGTTCAACTTAAGCTGAAGGATGACAATTTTCTCACATGGAAATCTTTGATGAATCATGTTATTCGAAAATTTAGAATCATGAAATTTCTTGATGGATCTTATATTTGTCCACCTCAATTGACATCTACAATAAATGAAGCTAATGGTGTTAAAAATCCTTTATACTCAGATTGGATGGATGAAGACCCAACAAACCTTTTATAGATCAATTTTATAATCTCTGAAAAATGTAATTTCTTACTTTACTGGTTCAACTACTTCCTATGATTTATGGAATAATATTGAAGAAATATTTTCAAGAGTCTCTTCAACACTCTATTCAATTACGCACAAACTTAATGTCTCTCAAACAAGGAGACAAATTTGTGTCTACTCTTCTAGGAGATATAAAAAATCTCTCAGATCAACTTGCTGCAGCTGGATCTAAGGTAAATTATGATGAACTTGTTGTTGTTACCTTATCTTTATTTATTTCATATTCCAATTCATTTGCTACCTATCTTAGGATTAGAAATCATCCTGTTAATAGTGTTGAACTTCACAATCTCTTGATGAGTGAAGAATTAGTTGTTTTTGAAAGAAACAAGAACCTAGTAAGTGAATCCAGTAATCGAGCTTTTACAGTTCAAATGAACAATTTTCGATCACAACGAAGAAGTAATGGTCGTGGTTTCTATGTTCCTCAAAGAGGAAGTGGTCGTGGTAATTACTATACTGGCAGAGGAACTAGTGGTTCTCAAAAATTTTCTTATCAAGGTAGAGGTGTTCGTATTCTTCATACACCACCAACAAGATTTCATTCAAGGCCTCCTCCTCCAGGTCTTCACTATGGTGACAAACCAACATGTCAAATCTGTCAGAAATATGGTCATGATGTAAGGGAATGCTGGAATCACATTAAATTTGCTTATCAAGGTCGTGAATCTCCATGAAATATCCAAGCCATGCTTGCTTCAGCAAACATATTCGGTAATAATCCATGTTATATTGATTCTGGTGCAGATAATCATGTCACTACTCAAGTTGGAAATCTTGATACTTCTACTTCTTTCTCTAGCAATAGTATGATCACAACAACTAATGATGAAGGTATGTCTATTCAAAGCTATAACTTTTCCAAAATTTAAGTTCTTAATAATACTTTCTGTCTAAATAATGTTTTTTATGTGCCAAAAAAAAAATCTCATAATCTCATATTTGTAAACAAATTTGCTAGAGACAATTATTGCTCTCTTACATTCACTTATGATGATTTTTGTATCAAGGACCTCACGTCAGAGAGAATTTCTTTCAGGGGCCCAATGAGAATGGACTCTATCCCCTATTCAACTGTATTTCAACTACTATTACTCCTGCTTCCTTGTCATTTCTTAAAGCTTCACCTGAAGTTTCGTATAGAAGGCTCGCACATCCTTCTTTTTCTTCTTTTATTAGGAGAACAATAATACTTGATAATTCTATTTCAAAGCCTATTTTTTGTACTCTTTGCTAATTAGGCAGAAGTCATAAGCTTCCTTTTGCTATTTCTAATTCATTTTTGGTAGCTCCATTGCAGTTGATGCACCTTAATGTATGGGGTCCTGCTCCAGTTATTTCAACTAATGGATATAGATATTATGTCAATATAATTTATGACTATTCTAAATTTTGTTGGGTCTTTCCACTGCAATTCAAATCTGACTTTATACTGTCTTTGTGCATTTTTCAAATATAGTTCAGAATCTTCTATCTAGTTCTATTAAATGCATTAGAACTGATTGTGGGGAAGAGTTTTTAAATCATGAAGTAAAATTTTTTTTCCTCTTATAGTATATTGATAAGCACTTAATTTATACATTTTTACCACTTAATCTATTTGTGCTAGCACTTCAATTTATACTTATAATATATTTTTATTATCTTAATAGGTGGTTCGCATAATATCCGAAGTTAGAAATTAAACATGACTAAAAGGACTACAAGACCATTTTATTTCCTAATGCAAAGCAGACAAAGTCATTTGGCTGTAGGCTGCTTGGATATTTGTTGTTGGGTGACGCAGGTGATGTTTGTCTATTAGGTTAAGTTGAATGGTGTGAGATACTTCAATGAACACAGACATTGTACCGTGAGACAAAGTCTGGCTGTTGTCTGACTTCATTTTAGTTTGAAAGAAAGAATGTTTGGAAGTGCTGCTTTGGAGATGAAGAGTAGGTGCTGTTGAGGTTAGGTGTAAGCTAGATCAAAGTGATTGAAGAGTGGCACGTGTGTTGGTTGACTTTGATGAGAAGAGACAAGAAAAGGCGTGGCTAGGCTGTGACCGGGTACAACATGTGGTGTTGGAGAGAATGGTAAGCAGGAGCAAAGAGAATAGTCTGTGTGGCTATTGAGTTAATGCTAGGGTGCAGTTGAACAACGCCTGTACGGTGAAAACGAGCAAAGTTCTTG
>JAJJMC010009099.1:0-20741 GCA_023531435.1 Papaver californicum
ATCCAACTGAGCTGCCTTAAGGTACGCTTACAAGGTGTCACTCGATCAAAAGCTTTAAGACCTGTGAATTCAGGTTTGATCCTAGTAGTTAGACTCAGTACACTCAGTCAAAACTTGCTAGTTTTATCTCCACGCACGATTGCTCTACAGAATCCCTCTGCAAGGTCTCACGTTCTCTACTTGTGGAGGAGATGATTGATAATTACGGATCGCTCAACTCTCTACTAGCATTAGAATGATCAATATAATAATTTGGTTACACACCCAAACAATATAAAAATCAACCATAAAACCTAGATATAGTGAAAACAAGGGATGATGATAATAACTTTACACAAACTTGTATTAACTAATAAAGCTTCACGCTTAGAACATTGAATTCATCCTTAATCAACGAAAGAATTAGCTACTCATACTACAAAGAATATTAATAAGAAGAACAATGGTGGTTTCCCCCTAAAAGGGGTAAACCCTAGGTTTTTAATACATAAGTTGTGATATAAGAGGTAGAGTATATGAGATTCCTTATAAGATGTCTTGTTTGAGCCTTAGAAGTCTTCTTTTATAGTTTTCAATGCTTGACCCTTAAGTTTCCTCTCTTTTAGGTTTATAATCCTTCCGCGACCGTATTTTCCTTGATTTAGAAGTCCAAAACGCGTGCCAAATTTATAGATACATAATGGTATGGTTGCAAACCTCTTTGGTCTGTGAACTAAATCTTCAATATTATCTTGTTTTGCTCATAACTTCTTCGCCCGATGTCGGAATGACTTCATTCTTCTTGCATTCTCTTCGGTTCTTCGTCCTATTCAAGATTATATTAAGAAATCCTGATTTTGGATGAGTTGAACTTGGTCTTTGGACCGTCTTTATTTGTAATGCTTTACTTCCTTGCTCATTCTAGCACTTTGTAAATCCTTTTTTGATGATTCACCTAATATGACACATAAGATAGACCGCATCGAATGGTTCTTGCTTAAAAACCTTGTTGAGTGTCAATAATAAATTGGCCCAAATTGTAGTTCTTTTGTCGCCTTAGCCAGTACAATAGTTTTAAAACCAACTAAATCCATTCCTTCATAACCTAATGTGTTTAAACTCGAGCGACAAACATAAGTTAAAGAAATAATTATCCATAGTTAAAGACATAAGTTCGGAAAACAAGAATTCATTCATTAAACATCATCACCACTCTCACCAGGACCACGACCACCCCGACCTCGTTTGGCAAGTCCTTTTCAACAACATCATTATCACAACTGTCATGTTGGGCATCTCTGCCTTTGTCATATATTGCACCAGCTTGTTCATCCTCTAGAGCGTTGTATTATCCAATCTTCCTTTGATTGGCCTCAACATGTTCTCCTCTTCCCATACATGCTTTTGCATGGTTAATCAGATATGTAATTCGTTTTTTATGTTTTCATTTCAAACAATAAATATTTTATAAGACATGCCAAAGCCTTAACAAACCATAAGAGACTACAACATGTACCAGAACATCGAGAGCTCGATCCGATCCTTGATTAAAGGCCTCTCATCTATTCGTATCACATGAGTATGAGAACGAAAGCGGTACCACGCCATATAATCCGAAGATGCCTCAATATTTGAGTACGCAACCCTATCCATTGTAATTATGTGAGACCTCCTATCGTCCCAAATACAGGATGATAGTAAAGGATCGAGAACAACCAAGATATCATTATCAAGGGATTTATATTTAGGATTGTCAAGTTTATATTTGACTTCATCAGGGATTCCTTGCACAACACCACATTGCCTCGCCACTCTTGTCGGGTTGTACATTACATAGCCCTTGGGGTGAAACATAGGTCCAAAGTAATTTTGTTCCTTGGACCTAACCATCCTTCCTTCTGCAAATTCTTCCTTGTAAGGGTGAAAGACAACATCCGTCGTCGTCAAGTTGTCCAGTTCCCACCTTAGATCAAGGAGGTCCATGATTTTCTGAATCTTCATCTTGCTGTTGAAGGAGTATTTGTTTAAAATAAGCACGGTCCCAATATTATCTCACACTGGCCCTTTTAGCAAACTCTTGTAAGTGCGAGTATATCAACACCTACATCAATGTAGAAATATAGGTGAGAATAGGAAAAATAAGATAAAAAAAGCTTCATAACTACACCCCTTGCATTACCTGGAGAAGAGACACATTTCCTCTGACTTGGATCATGTCTACCCTAGTGTACTTTCAAATCTCGTTCAACAAGAAGGCAAGGAAAGCATTTCCCCAAGAGTAATCGCGGACTTTTTTCAATGGTTCCACTAACTGGATGTATTTGGCGTTCAACTGAGAACCAGAAACATCATGGAAGATAACATAACCCAATATGTATAGAATATATGCGGTAGCCATAGCCTTGATGCGGTGATCGGTCAACTGACCTCTTTCATGAAGAACCTTTGTTCCGGAGAACTGGTCCCTTAAGCTCTTGAGAAGGAATATTCTCTGCTTTTTCTCAGCTACCATTATCTTCCTCTTGGTATGTGATGTGATTGTAAACAATGGTAAAAA
This sequence comes from Papaver californicum, assembly GCA_023531435.1. NCBI lineage: Eukaryota > Viridiplantae > Streptophyta > Magnoliopsida > Ranunculales > Papaveraceae > Papaver > Papaver californicum. Next base: position 2,537 of record JAJJMC010009099.1, read on the forward strand.
GATTCGTTGCTCAGGCTTATTAAGATTTAATTTTCTTGACTTAAATTCTAATATTAAAACTATCAAACTCAATTAAAAAGATAATATCAAGTTTAGAGAATGTTGAGGCTAAAGATTCCACAATTCACCAATTTTTATTTGATTTAAAATTAATAATTATCATTAAATTCATACATTCAATTTGATTCTAAAATATTACCAATATTAGATTTTTTAAATATTTGTTGTTAATCGCAAGCATGAAACATCAAGAGCCTAAGCTAAACATGCACCATCAAGAGAAATCACAACTAGTTAATAAAAATCATCTTTTCATTTTTGATTCAATGCAAATAATCATAAAAAGAATTGCATGAATTAATTAAATAGATATTTTCATATAATTATTGGAAAACTAGCTTCCTTTGTCGCCTCAGCAATGAGATTTAGCTCATCATAGCGATCACTCTCTCAAAAGATGAATACATTGCTCAAAAAGTGTTTAAAAAGAAGAAAAAAAATTGACACAGTGAAAATGCAAAACTTATAAGTGTTCCAGAGTACAATATAACAGATAAATAAGACTACGCAGAAAACGACGGTTCTCTTTTGCTATAAATACACCACAGTTCTGCGACTGTCTTTATGTGTAGTTGTTCTTTTTTTTTTCTTCTTCTCCTCGCTGAGTTGCAGCAATGGCTTCTGAGATTTTTTTTCTTTTTGTTTCTGGTCAAGCCAGCCCTCCCCAAAACTCTTTGCTCAACCCCTATTATATCCAACCAACAACAACTCACCAAAATCTCGAATATCTTCAAATTAATCTTGTTTTAATAAATATCTTCTCGGATTTTTTTTCTCATTTTCGAATCTGATTTTTTTCTTCTTCAAAATGATCACGATTATTTTCTTACCTTCTCACAGCTCAAGAATATATAGAATCATAAGAGATAAGATAATCCCTCATTACACAGAGTCGGGAATATATTTCAAATATTTCCTGAGATTTTTTTTTTCTTTCTTCTAAGAATTCATGAGATTTATGATACTGACTTGACGAGTTTAAGTTGTAAACAACTTCTCTAAATAAGTCAAGAATATATTTTTCCTTAACTCTCCAATTATTTCTAAAACAATCGAGCAGAACTTTCTTAGTTTGAACAATAAGCTTTTCCGCCAAAACTCTTTGTTTTGTATTCAAAATGAGATGAGTGCCTTTATCAATACGATGGGTGCCTTTAACAATTTGGAGAGGTGCTTTTAACACTTTTTCGAGTCAATTTTTCCAAAAATATTTATTTCCCCAAAATACCTACACACAAATAAAATAACACAACTAGTACACAAACTGAGCACTAATAATATATAGGATTGAGAGAAATCAGACACAAAAATGTGTCTATCAGTCTGGTCCGCATCCCAACCAAACACCTTCGAATTGAACTTGTAGATGTCTTCCCAACTAACCTCATTCACGTAGTTGGCCTCCCTCACAGCTTTACCTCCAATGCTGAGACCCATGATCAACTGCACATCGTTTGGGGTTATTTTCATATCCCCAACCGGTAGATGCAGAGTATACCTTTCAGCGTTATATCTCTCGATGAAGGCAGAGAAAAGGCGTTTGTCATACCCAACCACGAAGTTATTTACTTCATACATCAACCATGTTTCTTCGACGATCTTGATGACTTGGGTGTTTCTCCTCTAGTGGCCATAAAATTATTTTGTTCACTGACGATTGGTGTTTTGGAAGACACATGACATCGGTGTGATCCTAAATAGTATATCACGAAAAATTAGAAAAAGCATGATTCCTTAGAGTAGAAGATATATATAACATAAGGTTGAGATAATTACCGTGGTTGCACATACCTTAACATCCCAAATGTGCTTGTACCCCCATAGTAATACTCTCATGTCACCCGGTAACCCATGCACTGGATCATTAGGGCCGCGATCCAACAACATCTCAGGATTTGGTAAATATCATTTTTTCTTCTTCTTTTATATCACTACATATTTATCTTTATCTCCTTGTTATTGTTGTGGTTGTTATGGTGTTGTTGATGGTTCTCCACCTCCTCAACCTTTTCTGTCAAGGCTCTCGTTATCGCCATCATCATTTTCCTCTTCACTTTTAGTTTTATCAGATTCTGTATCAATAGAAGATTTTTCTTCTCTTCGGTGCTCCATTTTAGTTGGGTCATTGATGGAGATAGATTTGGCTTCCGAACACCTACGATAGTTAGCCGCCAAGTTCTTACTGCCTACTCGACGATATCTAAGGAGAAGCAAGATCATGTTTTTTCTTCGATCTCTTTTCCACTTGCTTTCCCATTTCCCTACGATAACAACAATCAAATTCAAGTTAATTTAGGAATTCCAAAAGTAAAATTGGTCGTCACCATACATCCACATGCAACGATTTAGCAAATTACACTAAAGAATTGTTCTATATTTGTGTACATATACACCGATTCTAGGTTAAAAAGTCACCAGAAAAATTCGGTATTTTCTCGACTAACAATCGTTCTTTACAACCACATATATATAACGATTATGAGCATTTCACATATTCAGATTCGGTCTATGTGGGTAATTCACATCCACTGATTCTACCGAATTTTTTTTTAGAGAAATGTGCAGCTTCTTCAGATACCAGAATCGTCCAATACAAATGCCCTTATCGAATGATTCTGGGTCTATGTTCTTCGTGTCTTTTCAGTTACTTCAGAATCAGTCGACGGGGGGCATGAACATCAATCTTTTCTCATAGGAATCGTTCGATGTGAACATGAACACTGAAAGATTCTGGTTTTCACTGAAACGTAAAATTCATTATTTTCAAATTTTGAGTGTGGGCATGTCTATAAAACCTAATTAAGAGTAATGATATGATATAAAAATACCTTTTTCTAGTTGTTTTGAGTGTGAGAGTTTTTTCTTCTTCGTCTTCCTTCATAACCGTTTTCTTTTTTGAATGTTTATTTCGAATTGCTTGAGAAATTTGTGGATCACTTCCATTAGACTGAGTTCCTCCAGTGGGATGCTTTAATCGTCTTGTCATTTTCATTATAAAAAAAAATCAAACGATTAATCATCATTTGAATCGTCGATTATCGATGATGTTTTAGTTTGAAATGGAAGAGAAGAGGGAGAAGAGAAGAAGAAGAACCTGTTTATGATGTTGATATGAAAAATAGATTGGAGTAATTAGTCTTAGTAATCGGTTTTACTTTTAGATTGTAATAGTAGGTTTTAATATATGGTAATTTAGCAGTTTATCCTATTTTAGACATCCCTTATCCACTTATATAAAGGACATAAATATTGGATAGACCTGAAATAACATGGATAAACCTAAAATTAGCCGGATTTATTTCGAATCTACTGGAAAAAGTCAAAAATAAATAATTTATTTTAGTATCTTAGAATCTCAAAATTAATTTTTATAATATCTTAAATTCTTAAATTTGATATTATACCCATGTACTTGATTGTCTTATATGGCAAGTGAACTTTATTTATCCCGCGCTCTGCGGATCGAGAGCCATCCTGAGTTAACTCTGCAAAGTATATCCTTTTTTGACCGGCTATTTCCTCTTATTTTCATTAGTTTTAATCTCTTTGATCTGCCAACTCTTCTTTTAATTCCATCAAGATTGATCACTTTGATCGACAGGTTTTAACCCCGAAGGTTTCATCTTTTGGTGGTTGGTAGGTTTGTGGTTTAGTTGTGGAAGCAAGGATCACATAGTGTAAGTGAAAGGTTGAAGATAAATCATTTCTTTTATCTTTTCGATATCTGTTGTGTTAAAGTTTGATTCATTTCTTTTAGGGTTTCTGCTGGATAGGTTAATCGAAACACCGAGGTAAGATTCCAATCAATTTTTCTATATCAGAAATCTTTAAACTCTTAAATTTTCATCAGCAATAGTATATCTTTACAAATTATAATAATAGTCTCTTGAATGATTTTCTAAGAGCATCTCCAATAGTAAGTACTAAAAATTATGTACGGTGGTTTTATTTAAATTTTTATTTATGGAGGTTTATATATGTGGTAAAAAATAAGATTTTTTATCTCATGAACTATCTCCAATGGTGTAGAGTATTATTTTTAAAGTTTTATACGTTGATAAGGAAAAAAAAATTATTTCTGTTATTTAGTATATTTTATCTAAAATAAAAATTTATTATTAAAAAGGTGACATAGAGATCTAACCGGAAATCTAGTTAAGATTTTCTATAAGACCTTTTAATTATCATTTTAGCGATGTCACCACTCCTAATATATAGTATCTAACCATTTGAGATGAATTTTCTCAAACATGGGGCTTAAAATTCTAGATGGCATAAAAAATCTTGACTTTTAAATTTTATTGGAGATGATCTAAGTGATCATGGAGATTGATAATTTGTGTCACATATTTGATCAACTCATCATCAACGATGTCACTCCGGTTCTTCATGAGGAGGATTTACTTTGTCGTCTGTTTGGCTGTCTCAATATCTTCGATGTTGATTTTATTCCTCCGGCTAACCATGATACTTTCACGGTTGAATAACCTAATACTCAGTTGGGCCTTCCTTGTGGGTCCTGTATTTCGTGGGTGGAGTCTGTTCACAACTGCTAAGGGTAGGGGTATGCCATGAATTTGTCTTCAAGCCCATTGGAGTTTTGAGAGCTATTCTTGTAGGCTCTTGTTCTGAGGCCGACAAATCCAACATGACTTCTACCGTCACTACAGATAGATGAAGCAATATTACAAAAGCCAGGGACGAACACGATCGACTGATAATCAGCGTGATTGACTTCTTCACTTCAACTCTAAGATAATATGAACCTATATATCGTACTACGTGCTTTATATATTTTGATGAAGATTTAGATATTGTACTAGGTTTATTAAGCTAGGTTTTATTATAAGGAGTGGATTGTGGTGGTTAATAGCAGTTGTTCTAATTATCAACAACCTTGAGTGTGGCAGCAATTCCATCCGGTAGGCACAAGGTCTTTATCAACATAACTCCCATATCCTCCAGAGTGGTAGAAGATTTAGTTGGCTGGGGACTTATTACCTTCATACTTAGCACAGATTCGGTTATTACAATAGTTTGGATCTTGCGCAATACCATGTTGAAACAAATTTGCTTATTATAGCTATCCTGGTTCTGTTTAGGTCTTTAGACCTTTACCAGGAGAAAGGAAAAAAAAAACTCTAGTTTGTGACTTGGAAAATTTACAAATTTTATGTATAGAAGACTAGTTCGATCCCCAACGACTTAAACTCTCTGTCATAGAGGTTTCCTAGGAGGGCCAGGGATCATCTTTTAGTTAATATAAATTTTTTGAAGTCTGTTAATCTTCTTATCTTGATAGTTTTATCTCATGGGGGTAGCATATTTGGCGGTTGCTATTCGGTTGCTGTTTCGGTAGGTGTTGATAGGGGTTTTAATACTGTGATTCCAGCTGATGATATTGATTATCTTCCGTATTACTACTACTATTACGTATTGTACTTCCATTTTCTCTTAATTATAATCCTAGTTATTTATTTTACTTTATCTATTGTAATAATTTGGAGCTTATCACCATTTTGTGTACAAAACAATTTGAATGGATGTCCATCCTAAGAATTGAGAGGCTCTAGTTTTAATAAATTTGCCATAAATTTTCATTTAGATAACCATAAATTTCAATGAATAGTTTTCGATGTTCTCTTCAATGGTTATGAAGGAATAAAAACTTGTGCTTCAAATCGTCTTCAAGGCATACGTAAGCGACTTTCCATCAATGATCAACGCAAATGAAACCTATCTGACCAAAAAAGACGATTTTAACCCAGAGTGTTCAACATTCTTCCCATGAACTGGTTCTATAGAAACCTGCAGATGTAATAATCACTTTAATTAGTTAAGAAAAAGACTTTTCGGAAAAACCCGAAGAGATATATCAGGATAAAGTGGCATCATATGCCGCCTTTCATGCATAGCCCGACCGAAGGGTAAACCATAAAACAAACTAATCGTAAGTAAAGTACGCATCATTACCAAATACATAAACTTGTGGGAATATACCTCTCCTACAATGTTCTCCCGACTTTGACGTAAAGGAACCATAATAGTTTGTCCAGTTTCCTTCTTCAATGGAACCTACATATAACAAAACAACAAATCAGTACTGAAACATAGCTAAATTCCGTTGATAGTTGACATAAAAGAAGTAAGTTAAAGTACTTGTTTGCAAGTTCTTCCGTAAAAAAACCGACCATCTTAAATTGATCAATTATAGACGTATATATATCGACTTCCGAATTGATATTATTTATGTTGTTAAGCTGTTGAAGGGAACAACAACACCTCAAGTGTGAATAGCAGAAGATATACCATAAAAAACACAAAGTATCTATATTGATAAAACATGCACAACCTCTGAGTATATATACTCAAGTCACAAACAACAACATGGATACAAATACCAAAATCTTGGTGTCTCAAATTTTTTCAAAGCCTTACATACACCAGAACTGAACTTATTCTTTTTTTGGCATAAAAATTAGCATGACTGGTATATATCTTAGCTCGTGCATTTCGTTTACCACCCAAATTTATTTGATTAGTTGAATTACTAGCATTCTTTTATTACCTTTCATCCATAATACTTACATGTTCTCATGCTTGGTGAGTGGTGATTTTACAGTGCTCTAGTACGTAATCCACTAGAATGTGGTGCCGTATATGGAGGAGTGCACTGCACAGTTTAATGAATATATTTCCACAATTGTATTGATGAAGTTTTTGTGTTTATATACGGAAGTTTATATAGCTAAGTTAGGAATGCACATATATATGATATGCATAGAATCTGCCACACTTTGATGATCGGATATTCTCTTTGATTATAGGCTAAACATCCTTTTCTTTGTGTGTAGTGGAATCTACATATATTTCCCTGATACGCCCCCGTAAGATTGGGGTTCCATCGGCAAGACCAATTTTGTTGCGCAGTATTGTGGTACGCTGTTTTGATAGTGGCTTGGTCAGGAGATCAGCTAGTTGATCTTGAGTGTGAACATGTCTGACCTGAAGGCTTCCTTTTTGGACAAGGTAACGCACAAAGTGAAGATCGATTTGAATGTGTTTCATGCGTGAATGATGAACTGGGTTGAGACTTAAATGTGTGGCTCCAATATTGTCACATAACAGATAAGGAGAACCTTTGAGAGGAAATTCAAGTTCTTTAAAAAGTATAGATAACCACATAGTCTCGGAAGCAGCATTAGCTAGTGCCCTGTATTCAGCCTTTGTTGAGGATCTTGCTACTGCACATTGCTTCTTTGAACTCCAAGAAATTGGATTTGAACCCAAGAAACTGATGTAAGCAGAAGTTGATGTTCGATCATCCATATTTCCATCCAAATCAGCATCTGTGTATGTCCTGAGTACAGAAGATCCACCTTTGTGAATTTGAATACCATAGAAGATGGTTTGTTTTAAGTAACGGAGTAATCTTTTGAATGCTATCCAGTGATTTGCAGTTGGCTTGTGCATAAACTGAGATAGCTTGTTTACTGCAAAAGAGATATCTTGACGTGTCAAGGTCAAGTACTGAAGACTGCCAATTATTCTACGAAAATCAGAGTTGTCCACAGCAGCCGCGCCATCAATCAGTTGAAGAGGTTGGGTTGTGGAGATAGGGGTTGAGATATCTTTTGCTCCACTCATACTTGTAGTGTATAAAAGTTCTCGAATGTATTTATGTTGGGTGAGAAACAACCCTGCTTTGGTAGGAATGACTTTAATTCCTAAGAAAAAATGAAGATAACCCATATCCTTGAGTGAAAACATGTCACTCAACTGTTTAATAATTGAAGCCACAAGAGAGGAATTGTTGCCTATGATGATAAGATCATCAACATAGACTAACAGGTAGCACAAAGTGGTGCCTTGGCTGTAGATGAAGAGGGAGTAGTCTTCCTTGGAGTTTCGAAAACCCAATTGAAGAATGGCATTTTTGAGTGCAGTATACCAAGCTCGGGGGGCTTGTTTTAGCCCATAAATAACCTTGTTTAGTCTGCACACATGATGTGGTTTTGACATATCTTTAAATCCTGGAGGTTGTGCCATAAAAACAGTTTCAGTTAAAGCACCATTCAGAAAGGCATTGTTGACATCCATCTGTCTCAATTCCCATCCATTCATCACTGCAATGTACAATACAACTCTAATTGTGGCTGGTTTAACCACAAGACTAAAATTATCTGTGTAATCAATGCCAGGACGTTGATTGTAGCCTTTAGTCACAAGTCTGGCTTTGAATTTATCAACTGAACCATCAACTTTCCTTTTTACCCTAAATATCCACCTGCACCCCACTGGTTTACAGTCAGCTGTGGGTAAAACAACCTCCCAAGTTCCATGTTTCATTAGGGCAGTGAGTTCTGCAGACATAGCCTCACGCCAGTGAGGTTGAGATATGGCTTGACTCACACTTGTTGGTTCAATGGGTTGAGGGAGAGAATGTTTTGAAACTGTGTGGATTTGTTTGGGTTTAAAGATTTGATTCATTGATCTTGTGGTCATGGTATGGGTGCGTTGAGATTAAGGATTAGCAATGTCTTGGTGTGGATCCTGATTTGAAGGGGAATTAGCTGTGCAGGAGGTTGTGTCAGGTGCAGAAGACATTGATGATGCTGAAGAGGACTCAGTCCAATGTTCATCTGGATGAGTAGCCTGATGGGTAGTGTTGGAGTCTACAGCTTGTAGAGAACCAGAACTTAAAGAATCAGAGAGTGTAAAATTACCTGGGGAGGATGCAACAATGACAGGTGAGCCTTCTAGAGACAGCAAGGTTGTTGGTGCATTGTGGACCTGTACACATGGCAATGTAGAAGGATGGGTACCAAAGTGTAAAGGAATAAACTGATGAGTTTCTCGAAGATGCCTAGTGAACTCACAGGGCACAGGTGAGGATTGGATGAAATGATTTTTGTTTTCATCAAATAACATATGACGAGAAATAAAGAGTTTTTTTGTTTGGGGTTCGAAACACTTGTGGCCATTTTGGGTTGGTGAATAGCCGAGAAAAATGCAGATTTTGGATTTGGGCTGCATTTTATTTGAGTTGTAGTCCTTTGTGAGAAGGTAACAAGTACACCCAAATTTTCTTAGTTTTAAATAGTTTGGTGATTGACCAAAGAGAGCTTCAAAGGGGGATTTATTTTGTAGGATAGGTGTGGGTTGATGATTTATGAGATAGGAGGCTGTTTGAAAAGCATGTGGCCAATATGAACAATCAAGATTTGCATCATAGAGGAGTGTGAGACCTGTTTCAACTAGATGACGGTGACGACGTTCAGAGACACCATTTTGTTGTGGTGTGTGAGGAACAATAGTAAAATGAGTTATTCCATAAAATAAGAGATATGATTTTAAACCAATAAACTCACCTCCATTGTCAGAATATAGTGTTTCTATGGATTTTGAAAACGGTTTTCAAAATTTTTTTTGAATTGCGCAAAAATTGCAGACACACCAGATTTAGTGGTCATAGGATAGAACCATATTTATTTTATATAATGATCAACAAAAATAAGGTAATATCGTGAACCATCAATCCCAGTGTAACTAGCGGGTACCCACACATCGGTGTAAATAAGTTCAAGAGGCTCAAGGCTTTGGAGACTTATGACACGAAAAGTTTGTTCATGTGCTTTACTGATAGAGCAGGAATGACATAATGAGGATATTTTTTATGGGAGGAAATAAGAAGTGAAAAGTTCTTAACAAGATGATGGAAAATTTTAAGCAAAGGTTGTCCAAGACGCTTGTGCCATCCATCAATTGAAGTCCTTTCATGCACATTAGCAACCTTTGGTGATGCCGCCAATGATTCCGGAAAGGTGTAGATGCCATTGTTACATGCTCCTTTTAGTAAGATCGCCCCCGTGATATTTTCCTTCATAAAAAAAATGAAGAGGATGAAATTCAACAAGCATCATTTTTTTTGGTGAGATGATGCACAGAGATTAAATTTTTGCAACGATCTGGAACATAAAGAGTATCACGTAGTGTAAATGTTCGATGTGGAGTGTTTAAAGCCAAGGAACCAATGTGTGAGACGGCCAAACCTGAACCATCACCGAGAATTACTTCGTCAGTTCCATCATATTCAGAGTGTATAGATAGATTGAAGAGATCACCTGTGATATTATGAGAAGCGGCTGAATCAAGTAGCAAGTTTTGTCTTTTCCCGTAGAAGTGGTGGCACAATTGATGGATGCATTTTTGTAGATGAAACTGTGAGCATGCCTTGGCAATGTGACCCATATGATCACAGAGTTGGCACTTGGGTTGGTATCACCTACTAGGAGTATTGGGCTTGCCAGTACTTGGAGTGAAGCGACGTCCATCACGTTGGGCTCCATTTGGGTACCTTCCTGGATTGAGGCCTTGAGGCCGTCTGAAGTGATCAGGATGTCTATAGAAGCGCTGATAGCTTCCTTCATTTGCTGATGACTTTGTTCTTGTGAAATTGGCAGATGCAACTAAGTTCTATTTTGCAGTTTCCAGACGCCTCAGGTAAGTCTCATGACCAACCAGTAAGTCATATAACTCTTCAAACGTCAGAGATGACTCTCGGGCACGAATCAATGCTGCAATCTCCCTGAAATCTGAGCCTAGACCATTTAGCACATAGAGAGTTAGATCATCATCTGAAATGGAGTGATCTATAACAACTAGGTCATCGACTAGATTATTCACAGCATGAAGGTACTCTGTGATGGTTATATTTACACGATGGATTAAGGTAAGTTCTTCCTTTAACTGCATTGCATGAGTTCGAGATCGGCTAGCATAAAGATGAGTGAGCTTTTTCCAAGCTTCATGGGAAGATTTTGTTGTGGCTATGAGAGGTGTAATGGAGGGAGAAGTAGAATCTAAAATTGCACTCAAGATGAGTTTATCCTGTCGAACCCTGTGGGTCTTGCGTAGTTCATCAGCAGGAGTGCCTGATAGACACATTTTAGTGTCTAAATTACACCTTAATTTCTAGTGAGTTAGTATTCGATTTTGTGTCTATTACGTGTTTTTATGCTTTTGTAGGTACATTAGAAGAATAAAGATTTGTGGAAAAATTGGCTCAAAAAGTGATAAAGGCACCCAAGGACAAGTGTTATTTGGCACCCTAGAAGTGGATAAGGGGCACCCTCGAGTCAACTCGGTCAAATCGGGTCAAACCCGAGTCAAATCGGTCAACCCGAGTTGACCGGTTCAACTCTAGCACGGGATCGTGACGGAAAATGCTGTTATCAACTGGACACTTTGATTCACGGTAAAACATGGATATTTTCGGCTCAAATTGTCCCACAAGATAGAAGAGATTGATACAAGACCCACACAACCAATTTTACGAGTTTCCCGGAGTGTATCCGGCCGGAAAAAGGACTCCATGTTTGATTCGGATTTGGGAAGATTTTGGAGAGTTCTAGAGAGTTCTATTAGGTTTAGAACTTTCCCTAGGGTTCCTACACCCTATATATATGAAGAGAAGCCGAAGAAATCAGGTAGAAAAGCCTAGAGATCGAAACAGTAAGTTTCCGGCCATTTCCGGTCATCGCCGGCCACCTGCTGCTGCTCCGGCCGGCGTGTTCTTCATCTACCACCGTCTGAGAAGACGACTCAGCCACACTTATAACTGTTGCTGATTCAAACTGCTTCTGTTGCCTATCCTTTTAAACCTTTGTTGCTTAGAAACACTTCTGTAACGGCTGAACCCTATTCTGTAACACTTATATACATATCTGTTCAGCTGTTGCACTATTCTTAAACCTTGTAATCAATATTTTGAGCAATGAAATCAACTTTTGAGCAAGTTTTCTTCACCATGGGGTAAGTTTATTTACTGGGATGATGGATAAGGTATTTTTCTCAATTTTATGTGATTTAATTATTTTCTAATAATTATTTATAATTCTTTTATTATTATTTGCATGGATTTAAATTAGAAAAAAATGGTTTTTATTAAATAGTTGTGTTCTCTTTTGATGGGTCATGCTTAGTTAATTACTCTTGATGTCCCATGCTTAGGATTTACAATTATTCTTTTAGGAAACATATTTTTGGCAAACTTGAATTAAATTGTTAAAAAGAATTACATGATTAATCACATAGATTGTTAGAAATAACTGAACCCTGATTCCTAGTTTTCTCCATATTTTCTAAAAATATTCTCTAGTTTATTTTCCTGATTTTTATTAGTTTAGATTAAGTTTATTATTTTCTAAAATCATCACCTTCACAAGTTCGAGAATCGAATCTTTATTTACCACTTCTAAAATTACATCAGTGCCATGTCAGAGGGACACTGAAAGGTACCTTCAACATAATTGAGAAGGTCATAGCCAATAAGAAATGCTTCAAACTGATCATGCCATTGAGGGAAGGTGGAGGGAGTTAGTTTTTCATTGATTTGAGCAGTGATGTTGAGAGCAATCAGGGGTTTTTTAGATGCAGAGGGAGGTTGGGTGTTGATGGTGAAGTTTGGTGTTTGATCAGAAGAGGAGGAAGACATAGTTGCAGGGATCTGTTGCTCGTTGGAGTTTGGGGCTTCTGATACCATATGGTACCATGTTAAAGTCTGCGGGCATCCAACTCAAAACCAATTGGCAATGAGTGGAGTGACCCTTCCATATTATATTTTAAGTTCATTATGGGGATATTAGCAATGTGGAACTATTATCCTTCACACGCCCCTTTGATGTAATTTTATATAGTGGTAAAAAGAGATTCGATTCTCGAACTTGTGAAGGTGATGACTTTAGAAAATAATGATTTAACTAACTCTAGAAAATTCCAGGAGTAAGAAAAAGACTAAATAACCTAAAGATGATTTTTGAATAATTTTAACAATACCAGGAATCAGGAATCAGGTAATTCTAACAACCTATGTGATTAATCAGATAATTCTTTTTAAATTAATTGAAGCCCAAATAATTGCCAAAATTGGTTTTGTTATGCTAACAAACAGAGGTAAATCACAAGCATGGATTATCAAAATTAATTAACTAAGCATAATCCATCAAGCAAAAGCACAACTGTTGAAAGAAAACCGTTTTTACTATTCAAAACTATGCAATTTTAATGATAAAAGAATTATAAATAATTATTAGAAAATAATTAAATCACATAAAATTGAGAAAATTACCTTATCCATCATCCCAGTAAATAGACTTAGCTCATGGTGGAAAAAGATTGCTCAAAAGTTGATTTCATTGCTCAAAATATCGATTACAAGGTGAAATAATAGTGCAACAGCCAAACAGCAACGGGTATAAACGTCACAGGAACAGGGTTCAACTGTTACAGCACAGTTTCAAGCAACAAAAGAGAGAAGAAATGGTGACAGACAGATTTGAAACAGCAACAGTTAAAACTGTTGCACTGTCTTCTTCTTCAGCGGCGATGGTGAAGAACACCGATCACCGGGAGCAGCAGCAGTGACCGGCCGTAGTCGGAACTTGATCGGAAAATAGCAAAAGTGGTTCTGGAGCTTCGTACCTTGATTCTGAGGATTGTAAACTCTTTATATAGGCCCTGTGAGTCTTCTAGGATGTTCTAATCCCATTAGAACTCGGTGATTTGACGAGAAATCAATAGTTATCCAAAACCGAAACATGTTCCTTTTCCCGTCCAAATTCATGATTCTCCAGCCCTTATCTTCGGCTTCTAGAGCTTCTAATCGATTATACGAACCTTCAATTAGATTGGGTACTTATCAATTTGCTGAAATCCCATCAAAATTGCGATTTGATTTGAGTCATGTTTTGCCGATGAAGCTTTGACCTGGTCAACTGGGTTTGACTCGATCAACTGACTTTGACCGAGTTGACTGGGCCGAGTTGACCCGCTGAGTTGGTCCGATCCAGCCCATCCCGATCCAAGGGTGCCCCAATCCAAAGTGTGGGTGCCTTGATCCATTTTCCCGGGTGCTTTGAACACTTTTTGAGCCAATTTTTCCACAAATCTTTATTCTTCTAATGTCCCTACAAAAGCAATAAAACACGTAATAGACACAAAATCGAATACTAACTCACTAGAAATTAAGGTGCAAATTAGACACTAAAATGTGTCTATCACCCTTCACATATAGGACACTCTCTGTGGGCCTCTAACACGTGGACCATTGTAGGATAGCTGTTGGACTTACTCTCGTACGGATCTAGCTCTGATACCATATGAAGAAGCGCACTGCACGGTTTAATGAATATATTCCCATAATTGTATTGATGAAGTTTTTGTGTTTATATACGGAAGTTTACATAATTAAGTTAGGAATGCATATATGATATGCATAGAATCTGCCACACTTTGATAACCGGATATTCTCCTTGATTATAGGCTAAACATCCTCTTCTTTATGTGTAGTGGAATCTGCACATATTTCCGTGATACCGTACATTTATAATGTGGCTTCTTATTGTTGCTTCCAACTCCTTTCATCAACTGCGTTCTTCAGTTAAGTCCAGCAGTTAACACTGCAATAAATATACTCGTTACTTCAGTATCATTTAAGTTTGACCATATATTATGAGGACAATATACATGTAACCTTCGCATGATATTCAAGAGGAAATCAGTTGTAGTACCCATGGGAGACGGAAAAAACATTGATAAAAATTATCAATATCTTAGGAAATGTGTTCCATTACATGTATATAGTAAACCAAAATAGCTGATGTTATCACATGACTGTTGGTGAATGAACCACGATCAACACCGTGTTAAAAAATTAGTTTTCTAATCCTTGTAATTTTAATTTCGATGAAGAAATAAAAATCATTTTCAAATTCAAGAATAAAAAGAAAATCCAAAGATAAGTCGTATTGAGAATTTACTATCAAGAATATCAACCAAGCTATTTTCTGTTAGTAGTAAAACTACCAGTCAAACATTGTTGAAACTTGAGGAAAGAAATTCAATGAGCTCGGTTACAACAAGAATCACACAAGAAAAACCATAGTTTTTGCTTCTTCAGCATCTCATCATCACAATCCACATCAACAATAACAGTAAAAACATGATAATCAACATATTTAAACAAGACAAAATAAAATAAAAATCAAAATCAAAAAGAAAAATGATGAGCAAAATCTAAAAATGATACAAATCGATGATGCAAATCAAATCAAAATCTATAGCTCTCTCAATCGAAGCAAAATCTATAACTCTCTCGTAAATCTTACAAATCTGTTGAATATATTTTCCGTTGATTCAAAAATCTCTAGTTCGCTCCAAATCTGTTTCTCCTAATAACACATACATATTTCTCGTTTATATCCTGAAGGGTATTTTAGGTATTGTTGTAAATGATGTCATTTCTTGATTTTATTCTTATGGCCCTTGGTGTTTCTCTCATAGCCATCTTTCTCAAATGGTGTCGAAAATTTTAAAGCCTTCTCAGGCCCAGAGCCATGGGAGTAAGAGAAAATTAGAAGAGAGTCAATCATTTAATTCCCATTATTTAAATCTTATGAAGTGTAGGAAATGTTAACGTAGGCCACATGCACCACTTAACTCCCATTTGGATAGCCACTAGAGGCGATTTTAGTTCTCATAGATTTAAAGTTTTGTGTCGAGAATATCTTCAAGACAACCATGTACGAAGCACACCAAATTTCCTTTGAAGATGCCCTTATATGGTAAAATCATAATAATTTTCCGTTAGAGAATATTCATGTAACAGTAAGCAAACCAAACAGAAACTTGAAAGAGATTAATCGTTAGAACAAAACAGCACAGTTCAGACAACCACAGAAACACAGAGAGGTGGAGTCGCATGTTCAACAGACTGCCCTTAACTCAATATTTGTCAGGTACACCTTTAGAAAGATGTTGCTATACCTTTAGAGATGACAAATTTGAATCCAGGATAAAACCACCTGATACCAACCCAGTTAGCAAGACTCGTTGGCCCGTTGTGAACTTAACAGTAGAAGAAAAAATTAAGAAGTAAACTAGTGTGCATCAAAGCAAGAAGAGGGGAAAAGTCGTCAGGTCAGTGGCTGCGACTGGGGTAAGAAAAAATCTGACTATTGTTTTTCTTTTAAAGCAGAAGAAGACTGTTTGATTATCAAACGGTAAAAAATCAATTAATTAAACATATTTAATTCGAGATATTTAATTAAAAGATTTTGTTATTTAAACCTGATTTAAATTTATAAATTCAAAACGGTAAAATACTTAATGTACAAAATTAAAATATAAAACCGTTGGATCTCAGATAGGAACACGCAGGCACACGAAAGGCACACGCAAAGCACACGCCAATGGTCACTCCAATGGTCGCGCCAAGGCTCGCACCAAGGCTCACACCAAGGCTCACGCAAAAGCACACGCAAGCTCCGCAAGCCCGCGGTCCGCGGTGCTTCGGTGCGAAGCACCGCACATGTGTGCATTTGCCCACTAGACCATTTTCTAAGTCCATATCCAATCCACTAGTTCTTTTTCCTTATATAGAACGTTTGTGGTAAAGAGGATAAACTTCCTCCTTGGTTTGCCCAATATGGGACAAACCAAAGGTTTTTCATTCACTAAGAAGTGAAAATGGAAGGCTCTATTTTTCCACCCCAAGTTTGGACTAGTGACCCTTGATCCCACTAAGATATATTTAGTAACAAAAATCATTTTAAGTAAGAATCCATTTTTAATTCTAACAATCCCCCACATGAATGAAGAAAGCGATAAATCAGAAAACCGGAAAACGAGAAATACCTCTTAAGCAATAGGTGTCCATAAGGAATTGAACCTTTGCTTAGTGAGAAGTACCGGAACTACTTGATGGTCAGTGAACGCGATGTCTTGAACTGCCATGGTTTGGTGTAATTCATCAATAGCTCCTTACGCGAGATATCTCTCAAGAGTGCTGTTAAATTCACGCCGTTGTGTCCGTTTTGGCCCTGGACATATCCCGTTTCTCAGAATGCTCTAGAGAATCAGCTCAATTCTCATAGGAAGCGACCCACTTCCTCATTCAGATAGGTGAGTTCTATCAAGAGTGTTAACTGCTACACCCCATTTCAATCTTATGAAACTATAGAACTCATTAAGACTTTATTATAAGTCATCCTCACATGCAGTCACACTATCACGTCTACACCATAGGGAAAGGACAGAGAAATTAATTCCCTGATAGTGTTTAATTTTTATCCGCCACAAATTAGTTGTCTCATTCAAAACCTTGATCTTGGGATCTCCAGTCAGCAAGGTTGAGTATCCTTCATGACAAGTTTTAATTTATGAGCTTAAGCCCCATCCCCCTCGATGCATTACTAACTATCTCCTTGGAAAAGCCTTTCGTCAAAGGATCCGCGATATTCTCCTTAGACCTCACAAAGTCAACAGAAATAACGCCAGTTGAGATTAGTTGTTTTAGAGAATTGTGTCTTCTCCTGATATGAATAGATTTTTTCCGTTATAGTTGCTGTTTTTAGCATTAGCTATTGCAGCTTGACTATCACAATGTATAGATATAGCTGACACAGGCCTATGCCAGAGAGGAATGTCTTCTAAAAAACATCTTAGCCAAGCGGTTTCCTCTCCTGCTTTATCTAACGCAATAAACTCGGATTCCATAGTGGATCGAGCGATACAGGTCTGTTTGGAACTCTTCCAAGACACTGATCCACAGCCTAGAGTGAATACGTATCCACTCGTATACTTAGACTCCTCTGAGTCTGCTATCCAGTTTGCATCACAGTATCCTTCAAGAACAGCAGGGTGTCTTTCATAACTTAAACGGTAGTTTAAAGTGTATTTAAGATACCTCAACACTCTGAAAAGTGCATCCCAATGTTCATGTCCTGGATTACAGGTATACCTACTAAGTCTGCTCACAGCATAGGCAATGTGTGGTCTTGTGCAGTTCATTAAGTACATCAGACTTCCTATGACTCGTGAATATTCAAGTTGCGAGACTCCATTGCCTTTGTTTTTCTTGAGTTTGCAAGAAGGGTCAAATGGAGTACTTGCAGGTTTACTATCAAACTGGTTAAATTTCTTAAGAACTGATTCAACATAATGAGATTGACTAAGACTGAATCCATTAGACTCCTTTCTAATTTCCATCCCTAGGATTACATCAGCAGGACCTAAGTCTTTCATGTCAAAGTTCTCACTCAACATGTTCTTAGTGGAATTAATGATTTCTAAGGTTGTACCTAGT
>JAJJMC010009103.1:10000-17500 GCA_023531435.1 Papaver californicum
ATTGGTACAATTGGTGGTAGGGTCCTATTCGGGATTTCAAGAGATACCGCACAGGTTTTCCTTTTTCTATTGGTTCTGATCCATGGAATTCAATATAATACCCACCCGGTTCCCGAGAGCATACCTACAAATTGAATTCCTTCATTGTGTGATACAAAATTAACTTGACCTTAACATAGTTGGCGCGCCAGAATCCTTTTCAGATTCTATTAAAACCACCTCCTTATTTTCTAGCTCCTATTTTTGGGAACCGCAATTCCTAATTGGAAACAATCTATCTATCTCACTTCCATACCGAATTTCGGATATGATATATGTTCCGGTTTCAATCCAACGAAAGAAGCTTTTATTTTAAAAAAAGAGAGATCAAAGAAAGATCTGCCCTACCCCGCTTAATAAAGAAATTAATAATATTTCTTCTCCTGTTTTTTCTTTGATGAAGGGGTCCTATCGAAGCAAGAGTAAACTCCAAAAAAGTACATTTCTAAAAAAACGAGATCTTTTATACCCGAATCCATCTTTATTACACCTCTTTGTCTTCCAAGAAATTTAGATCATAACAAACTAAATGAGTTTCGAACTTCACTTTTTTCCATTTCATTTCTACTGTTTGGGTTTGTGACCAATTGAAATGGAAGACGGGTCAGATGATACCTCATCAGCTGGTTGTATACGGAAGACGGTAGGTTATAGAAAAGAATGAAAAACGAAAAGGGATTCTTTGTTGTATCAAGAATTCCTTTTTTAATTCGTTATGGATAAAAGATCCTCCTATGTTATACTATTCAATTCTCGACAATGAATCGATCTGAAAGCTCAGATATTGTTATTCATGATATTGATCCGATTCAATATCAAATAACATTGGGATGCAATTCATTTCATTGAATTTAGAGGAGAAGATTTATCATCTCTATGGGATTAGATCCCGAGTTATTGTGAAGTAAAAAACGATGGGATTATGGAAGTAAATATTCTCGCATTTATTGCTACTGCGCTGTTCATTCTAGTTCCTACTGCTTTTTTACTTATCATCTACGTAAAAACAGTCAGTCAAAATAATTGATTCGAATGAAGCTTGACTTCTTTATTCTTATCAATGATTGAAGAAATGAAAGGTATTTTCATTCCACGTCTTAAATGAAATGGGCGGACTAGAATCAGCAGTATATGAGATCCGGTAGTATGGTAGAAAGATATCAATTTCTTTCTACCATACTTTCTATTATTGTATTGTCTCAAGTTGTACTGGTACTGTATAAAGAGGGATAGGCTTCATCTAGATTAATCTACAAGATGTATCTTGTATTTTCATATATGTACATATCTATAAATTTCATATATGTGATGTACATCATGTAAATAACACCCCAATTCTAGTTCTTCCTTGCATCTATTTTTTTGTTTGATTGAAAGGTTTTTTTTCATATAGTCCATTACTGTAATTCAATATAATTTGCAAATGGAAATTTCATATTTAAAATCCCTTTACGATATATGAAAAAATGGCTACAGTTTGATTACTCAACTCAATTAGTAGTGCTTTTAGAGTCCACTTCTTCCCCATACTACAAGTGAAAGGGAAAATGTAAAGACTACCATTAAAGCGGCCCAAGCAAGACTTACTATATCCATGTGAATTATGTCCCCTATCTCTATGAATATGAAGGAATTCGTCCATTATTGATCACTAATAATAGTGGAATCTATGGTGCAGAGTCAAAAAGGGATTATGACCAAACGCTATTGATCAAACAATCCAAAAAATCCACCCACAACAAGTTCCTATATGATTTCTGGTAGAAAAGGGAAGGATTAACCACAAGCAAGATACACAGGGACTTTCTTTGTATTATCAAGGAAATCCTCTTTAATGGAAGATGTAGGAATAGTAAGGCCTATTGTTTAGTTTCTTTTGTTGACCTTCATAAGCAAAAAGCATAAAATATACAATCAAGGTAGATCACTACCTACCCCATATCTCTTCAAAAGAGGGTTTTTTCCTTTTGGTTTCCTCTCGAATCTATTGCTTCTGCTGAGCAAAAAAAGAAAGTATTTCTCGGTTTTTGTAGATGAGGCGGCACCCGGATTTGAACTGGGGTAAAAGGATTTGCAGTCCCCCGCCTTACCACTCGGCCATGCCGCCAAACGGATATAAAATAGAGGGAACGCTCTCTTCTTTATTATTTCTTGAATCTCATTGTCTTTATCCCTTTCCTAAACCTAAAAAACCCTTTTTTTTGAACCCAGTTGATTCCCTTCGATTGATTGTATGGTATCTCAAATCTCAAAATAAACAACACCTAAAAACTTCCCCCTTTTTTTATCTTTCAAAAGCGAATGTGCTTTTTCAGTTACAGAATGAAAAATGCAGGGCAAATAGGAACCATTAACTATTGACTTGAATTCATGAAGAGTTCTTGGAACTCCAATTTCGTTTCCTTAACAACGGCATCAAAATGAAGTTGATACACAACTTATCAGTATCAATTCTTTTCAATAATCAATCTTTTTCAATTAAATTTACATTATAACAACAATTATATATATATGTAAACCCCGGAACAGAGATTGTTACAAAGATATCCTAATCAGGTATCTTAGCCATATATGTCTATAAGGAATTATCGTGCTTCCTTTTTTCTTTTTTTCTCTCATTCATAGAGAACAGATCAAACCTTGAATCATTTCTTTTTCTGGTACCCAACCGGATTGTAATATCATAATAATAGGTAGAAATTGGATTCCTTTTGATATTCTATACAAGACTCTAAAAAAAGTATAATCGGCATAATTATGATTCCAGGAATGTTTTATCCTGTTGCAAATTCTAATTTGAGTAGAAAATTCTCCTTATTGCTCCGCTCAATGGTCTGAAGTTGGGTAAAATTTCATGTGATTCAGTAAACAGAATATACATTCCATCATTGCTAGATCGATCCATATGGTTCGATGAAGAATGAGCCAATAATGGGATTTTGCTATAAATGGGAAGCTTAAGATGCTCCGGGATGGAAATGAGGGAATGTCTACAATACCTGGGTTTAGTCAGATACAATTTGAGGGGTTTTGTAGGTTCATTGATCAGGGCTTGATGGAAGAACTTTATAAATTTCCAAAAATTGAAGATATAGATCAAGAAATTGAATTTCAATTATTTGTGGAAACTTATCAATTGGTAGAACCCTTGATAAAAGAAAGAGATGCTGTGTATGAATCATTGACATATTCTTCTGAATTATATGTACCTGCGGGATTAATTTGGAAAACCGGTAGGGATATACAAGAACAAACCATATTTATTGGAAACATTCCTCTAATGAATTCCCTGGGAACCTTTATAGTAAATGGAATATACAGAATTGTAATCAATCAAATATTGCAAAGCCCCGGTATTTATTACCGTTCAGAATTGGACCATAACGGAATTTCGGTCTATACCGCCACCATAATATCCGATTGGGGAGGAAGATCAGAATTAGAGATTGATCGAAAAGCAAGGATATGGGCTCGTGTGAGTCGGAAACAAAAAATATCTATTCTAGTTCTATCATCAGCTATGGGTTCGAATCTAAGAGAAATTCTAGATAATGTTTGCTACCCTGAAATTTTCTTGTCTTTCCCGAACGATAAGGAGAAAAAAAAGATTGGGTCAAAAGAAAATGCCATTTTGGAATTTTATCAACAGTTTGCTTGTGTCGGCGGGGATCCGGTATTTTCTGAGTCCTTATGTAAGGAATTACAAAAAAAATTTTTTCAACAAAGATGTGAATTAGGAAGGATTGGTCGACGAAATATGAACCGGAGACTTAATCTTGATATACCTCAGAACAATACATTTTTGTTACCACGAGATGTATTGGCAGCTGCGGATCATTTGATCGGAATGAAATTTGGAATGGGTACACTTGACGATATGAATCACTTGAAAAATAAACGTATTCGCTCTGTAGCGGATCTGTTACAAGACCAATTCGGATTGGCTCTGGTTCGTTTAGAAAATGTGGTTCGAGGAACTATATGTGGAGCTATTAGGCATAAATTTATACCTACTCCCCATAATTTAGTAACATCCACTCCATTAACAACCACTTATGAATCATTTTTCGGTCTACACCCCTTATCTCATGTTTTGGATCGAACTAATCCATTGACACAAATAGTTCATGGGCGAAAATTGAGTTATTTAGGTCCTGGAGGATTGACAGGTCGAACTGCTAGTTTTCGGATCCGAGATATCCATCCTAGTCACTATGGCCGTATTTGCCCAATTGACACATCTGAAGGAATCAACGTTGGACTTATTGGATCCTTAGCTATTCATGCTAGGATTGGTCATTGGGGGTCGCTAGAAAGTCCGTTTTTTGAAATTGATGAGAGATTCAAAGGGGTACGGGTAGTTTATTTATCGCCAAGCAGAGATGAATACTATATGGTGTCGGCAGGAAATTCTTTGGCGTTGAATCAGGGCATTCAAGAAGAACAGGTTGTTCCAGCTCGATACCGTCAAGAATACCTGACTATTGCATGGGAACAGATTCATCTTCGAAGCATTTTTCCCTTCCAATATTTTTCTATTGGCGCTTCCCTTATTCCTTTTATCGAACATAATGACGCGAATCGGGCTTTAATGAGTTCTAATATGCAACGTCAAGCAGTTCCGCTTTCTCGGTCCGAAAAGTGCATTGTTGGAACTGGGTTGGAACGCCAAGTAGCTCTAGATTCAGGAGTTTCCGCTATAGCAGAACACGAGGGAAAAGTAGTTTCTACCGATACTGACAAGATCGTTTTCTCAGGTAATGGAGACACTCTAAGCATTCCATTGGTTATGTATCAACGTTCCAACAAAAATACTTGTATGCATCAAAAATCCCAAGTTCAACGGGGTAACTGCATTAAAAAGGGACAAATTTTAGCAGATGGTGTTGCTACTGTTGGTGGCGAACTCGCTTTGGGAAAAAACGTATTAGTAGCTTATATGCCATGGGAAGGCTACAATTTTGAAGACGCCGTACTTATTAGTGAACGTCTAGTATATGGCGATGTTTATACTTCTTTTCATATACGGAAATATGAAATTCAGACTCATGTGACAAGTCAAGGCCCTGAAAGGATAACTAATGAAATACCACATTTAGAAGCCCACTTACTCCGGAATT
This sequence comes from Papaver californicum, assembly GCA_023531435.1. Classification (NCBI taxonomy): domain Eukaryota; kingdom Viridiplantae; phylum Streptophyta; class Magnoliopsida; order Ranunculales; family Papaveraceae; genus Papaver; species Papaver californicum. The sequence goes on from JAJJMC010009103.1 coordinate 15,160, forward strand.
TAGATAGAAACGGAATTGTGATGTTGGGGTCTTGGGTAGAAACAGGTGATATTTTAGTAGGTAAATTAACGCCTCAGATCACGAAAGAATCATCATATGCCCCGGAAGATAGATTATTACGGGCTATACTTGGTATTCAAGTATCCACTGCAAAGGAAACTTGTCTAAAATTACCTATAGGTAGCAGAGGTCGAGTTATTGATGTGAGATGGATCCAGAAAAAGGGGGGTTCCAGTTATAATCCAGAAATGATTCGTGTATATATTTCACAGAAACGTGAAATCAAAGTAGGGGATAAAGTTGCTGGAAGGCATGGGAATAAAGGTATCATTTCCAAAATTTTGCCTAGACAAGATATGCCGTATTTACAAGACGGAACGCCTGTTGATATGGTCTTCAATCCATTAGGAGTACCTTCACGAATGAATGTAGGACAGATATTTGAATGCTCGCTCGGGTTAGCGGGGGATCTGCTAGACAGGCATTATCGAATAGCACCCTTTGATGAGAGATATGAGCAAGAGGCTTCTAGAAAACTCGTGTTTTCTGAATTATATGAAGCCGGTAAGCAAACAGCGAATCCGTGGGTATTTGAACCCGAGTATCCGGGAAAAAGCAGAATATTTGATGGAAGAACGGGAGATCCTTTTGAACAACCTGTTATAATAGGAAAGTCCTATATCCTAAAATTAATTCATCAAGTTGATGATAAAATTCATGGGCGTTCCAGCGGGCATTATGCGCTTGTTACACAACAACCCCTTAGGGGAAGGGCTAAGCAAGGGGGACAACGGGTAGGAGAAATGGAAGTTTGGGCTCTAGAGGGGTTTGGTGTTGCTCACATTTTACAAGAGATGCTTACTTATAAATCTGATCATATTAGAGCTCGTCAGGAAGTACTTGGTACTACGATCATTGGAGGAACAATACCTAAACCTGAGGATGCTCCAGAATCCTTTCGATTGCTCGTTCGAGAACTACGATCTTTGGCTCTGGAATTGAATCATTTCCTTGTATCTGAGAAGAACTTCCAGATTCAAAGGAAGGAAGCTTGATCGGAATGAATCAGAATTTTTCTTCTATGATCGACCGGTATAAACATCAACACCTTCGAATTGGATCAGTTTCTCCTGAACAAATAAGCGCTTGGGCCAAAAAAATACTACCCAATGGAGAGGTTGTTGGAGAGGTGACAAAACCTTATACTTTTCATTACAAAACCAATAAGCCGGAAAAAGATGGATTGTTTTGTGAAAGAATTTTTGGGCCTATAAAAAGTGGAATTTGTGCCTGTGGAAACTATCGAGTAATCGGAGATGAAAAAGAAGACCCGAAATTTTGTGAACAATGCGGAGTCGAGTTTGTTGATTCTCGGATACGAAGATATCAAATGGGATACATCAAACTGGCATGCCCAGTAACTCATGTGTGGTACTTGAAACGTCTTCCTAGTTATATCGCGAATCTTTTAGATAAACCTCTTAAAGAATTAGAAGGCCTAGTATACTGCGATGTGTGATTTGATCAAAATTCTTATTTTACAGATTGGGACTAAGAAACTGTCATCCCATTCACTCCGATTGGGATGCCCTGACTCTGACATGTCTCGTGGTAGGAGTAACATGAAGCTCAGAATTATGGATGTATTTAATACTCCAAAAAAGGGAATTGATCTATGGTCGATTCCGTAACAGAAAAATAGGAATTGCTAGTTGTACCTCGTGAAAAAGACTTCTTTCGTGGAATTAGCCATTCCATTTGTTTTAGAAAGAAATTATGTTCTAGTAAGCAAATATGACATGGTTACAAGGGCCTATTCATCGCGTATAGGCTTTAAGGGCATCATGTCATAACCGTCGAGGTTAAGTAGGGGCCTAAAAGATCGAATGGAATGATACATAGACAAGTAAATCCCTTATGAGTTCCAAGGTATTCTTTTAAAAGGGATTTGGTATTCGAAGGGAGGTAGACTACTCAAGAATTTCACATTTCATTTCATTGAAATGTTGGTTGGTCCTGATTGGGAACTTGAGTAAGGAGTAGATCGTTGGGGGTTTTCTAAAAAAAAATTTTAAACGAGAACCCCTTATTTGATGTAACTACTTGAGCCGGATGAGAGGAAACCCTCGCGTCCGATTTTTAAGGGGGGAAATCCTATACTATAAGGAACCTATCCCAATTTTTCTTTTGCTAGGACCGTAGCTAAAAAACCTACTTTCTTACGATTACGAGGTTCATTCGAATATGAAATCCAATCTTGGAAATACAGCATCCCACTTTTTTTTACTACTCAAGGCTTCGATACATTTCGAAATCGAGAAATCTCTACTGGAGCAAGTGC
>JAJJMC010009103.1:22500-27500 GCA_023531435.1 Papaver californicum
TTACATTTATCTATGAAAAATCGAGATCAGGTGATATAACGCAGGGTCTTCCAAAAGTGGAACAGGTTTTAGAAGTGCGCTCGCTTGATTCAATATCAATGAACCTAGAAAAAAGGGTTGAAGGTTGGAACGAACGTATAACAAGAATTCTTGGAATTCCTTGGGGGTTTTTGATTGGCGCAGAGTTAACCATAGCACAAAGTCGTATCTCTTTGGTTAATAAGATTCAAAAAGTTTATCGATCCCAGGGGGTGCAAATCCACAATAGGCATATCGAGATTATTGTGCGTCAAATAACATCAAAAGTTTTGGTTTCGGAAGATGGAATGTCTAATGTTTTTTCACCCGGAGAACTTATTGGATTGTTGCGAGCGGAACGAACGGGACGAGCTTTGGAAGAAGCGATCTGTTATAGAGCCGTCTTATTGGGAATAACGAGGGCGTCTCTGAATACTCAAAGTTTCATATCCGAGGCGAGTTTTCAAGAAACTGCTCGAGTTTTAGCAAAAGCCGCTCTACGAGGTCGTATCGATTGGTTGAAAGGTCTGAAAGAGAACGTTGTTCTGGGGGGGATGATACCTGTTGGTACCGGATTCAAAGGATTAGTGTATCATTCAAGGCAACACAGCAATATCCCTTTTGAACTAAAAAAGAATAACCTATTCCGAGGGGGGTTTAGAGATATTTTGTTCCAACACAAAGAATTATTTGATTCTTACATCCCAAAGAATATCCACGATCCATCAGAACAATTATTTACGGGATTTAATGATTCCTAAGAGCGGATTAATCCTTTTAACTTAACTTTAAACTATCTGGTCTAAAGATAATAGTGAATAGAAAGGAATTTATGGCTTGGCCCGTGTATCAACGGCCAATCTCTGGTAAAAGGTTCCATCGGAACAATTCTTTATTTAGTATTTAGGGTATCTCATCTCTTAAAAAAAAGGGAAGCGTGGGGAGAAATGACAAAAAGATATTGGAACATTAATTTGGAAGAGATGATGGAAGCAGGAGTTCATTTTGGTCATGGTACTAGGAAATGGAATCCTAGAATGGCACCTTACATCTCTGCAAAGCGTAAAGGTATTCATATTACAAATCTTACTAGAACTGCTCGCTTTTTATCAGAAGCTTGTGATTTAGTTTTTGATGCAGCAAGTAAAGGAAAGCAATTCTTAATAGTTGGTACTAAAAATAAAGCAGTTGATTCAGTAGCATCGGCTGCAATAAGGGCTCGGTGTCATTATGTTAATAAAAAATGGCTCGGTGGCATGTCAACGAATTGGTCCACTACAGAAACGAGACTTCATAAGTTCAGGGATTTGAGAGCGGAACAAAAGAAGGGAAGACTCAACCGCCTTCCGAAACGAGATGCAGCAATGTTGAAGAGACAATTATATCACTTGCAAACATATCTGGGTGGGATCAAATATATGACGGGGTTACCTGATATTGTAATCATCGTTGATCAGCAAGAAGAATATACGGCTCTTCGAGAATGTGTAACTTTGGGAATTCCAACGATTTGTTTAATCGATACAAATTGTGACCCGGATCTCGCAGATATTTCGATTCCAGCCAATGATGACGCTATAGCTTCAATCCGATTAATCCTTAACAAATTAGTATTCGCCATTTGTGAGGGCCGTTCTAGCTATATCCCAAATCGTTGATTAATAATAAGATAAGTCAATTACTTCGAGAACTCCATAGATTTTTTGAATCGGTTACTATATTCTGAATACCAAAAAAGAGATAAAAAAGCTGGGGATATTATGTGATTACTTGATATCCGAAAAATATGATTCAAGTAGACGAGTTGAGAAAGAGATAGTGGAATCAAAATAATTCCTTTTTTAGTTCTATTTCTGCCAGAGGACAATATGAATGTGCTACCATGTTCCGTCAACACATTAAAAGGGCTATACGATATATCCGGTGTGGAAGTAGGCCAACATTTCTATTGGCAAATAGGTGGTTTCCAAGTCCATGCCCAAGTCCTTATTACGTCATGGGTCGTAATTGCTATCTTATTAGGTTCAGCTGCTATAGCTGTTCGGAACCCACAAACTATTCCGACCAATGGTCAGAATTTCTTCGAATATGTCCTTGAATTCATTCGAGACTTGAGCAAAACTCAGATTGGAGAAGAGTATGGTCCTTGGGTTCCCTTTATTGGAACTATGTTCCTATTTATTTTTGTTTCTAACTGGTCAGGGGCTCTTTTACCTCGGAAAATAATACAGTTACCTCATGGGGAGTTAGCCGCACCTACGAATGATATAAATACTACCGTTGCTTTAGCTTTACTCACGTCCGTGGCATATTTCTATGCGGGTCTTACCAAAAAAGGGTTGGGTTATTTCGGTAAATACATTCAACCAACTCCAATCCTTTTACCAATTAACATCCTAGAAGATTTCACAAAACCCTTATCACTAAGTTTTCGGCTTTTCGGGAATATATTGGCTGATGAATTAGTAGTTGTTGTTCTTGTTTCTTTAGTACCTTCAGTGGTTCCTATACCTGTCATGTTTCTTGGATTATTTACAAGCGGGATTCAAGCTCTTATTTTTGCAACTTTAGCCGCGGCTTATATAGGCGAATCCATGGAGGGTCATCATTAACTAGCTTTTCTGATTGATATTCGGGAATTTAAAATAAAGGAAAGAGATCTAAAAGATCTTTTTCCTAAGATTCTTGGCCGATTGATGTCATACCCCCACTTCTATTTGTTCATTCAATTACAATATTAGAATTATATTAGGGTTCATAATTTGAATCCAAATTGTTATGCTATCTAACTTTGATTGTGATTAAACAAAAAACGATGTTTCTATAGAACGATGGATTGGCATTTAAATTTTTTTAATTCAAGGATTGTCCAAAATTCGAATTAATTCCATGCAATTTCATCAACCAAATCCTGATATTGTATTGATATGTAATGATTCGGGCTAATGATAATGAACCAACCAACCCGCCCATTTGGATTCATACGGGATAATGATAACTAAAGGGCAAAGAGGAAGTGACAAATGGGCTTCATAAAAAATAGGTTAGGGGATCGACTTAGGTATATGTAATGGCTATAAACCTATTGTTGTGTATGTTTTTTCTAGAATTCGAATGCATATAGGATGAGAATTCAATAGTTGGTTTACACTATGGAAGAAACATATGTATATGTGATATTAGATATTGACTAGTTATATATGAACTATCCATAGATCTTATTTCCTTTACGATCCCACTCTGAATTTCGATGAGGATTCCAATAGAAGTCCTTCCATTTCGTCTGTGACGAATGAATAAACACATGAAACCAAGAGCATATAGTATAGAAGAGAAAAATAACGAAGAATTGAAAGAATGCTTTGGAACTAAGAAATGGAAGAGCTTTATGGATTGCTAATTGATAAAGACTCGATGGATGGGAACTAAAAACGAGAAATCGAAGTAGTTCTGACGATTCAATAATATAATTACTTCAATTGGATATATGTTAGTAATGGAATCATAAGGCATTATTTATTGGTTGATTGTATCATTAACCATTTATTTATTTTGGTGCGAGGAGCTTACCATGAATCCACTGATTTCTGCCGCTTCCGTTATTGCTGCTGGATTGGCCGTAGGGCTTGCTTCTATTGGACCTGGAGTTGGTCAAGGTACTGCTGCGGGACAAGCCGTAGAAGGTATTGCGAGACAACCAGAGGCGGAGGGTAAAATACGAGGTACTTTATTGCTGAGTCTGGCTTTTATGGAAGCTTTAACAATTTATGGCTTGGTTGTGGCATTAGCACTTTTATTTGCGAATCCTTTTGTTTAATCCTAAGAATTTGAAAGTTTTTTTCTCCATTTTATTGCCCTGGATTTCCTACCTGCTTTTTTGAATTCTATCAAGATTTTACTCTTACAATCACTTTTTTTTGAGACAATATCCGTGGGAAGGACTGATTTGAGGATGAGGAATTAGCAGACCTACTCGCTTTCTTCCTTCCCGTTCTTAGTCCAACGAAACCCTTTTTTTTTAGAAAGCGTTGCAAAAGATGAGGTATTTCACGACTGACATGAGATCTGGACCTAATTCTAATAAGTGTGTTTTTGAGTGGGAACCTCAAATGAAATAAAAAAAATGCAAAATGGAATAATAAAATCTATGTAAAAAAAAAGGAAATCAAAAATTAATCAAACAATAAAAAAAGGGACGAATTGATACAAACTCTGTTTTATTTTGTTAGTCCTATCTATAAGAGGAGATCATATGAAAAATGTAACCGATTCTTTCGTTTCTTTGGGTCACTGGCCATCCGCCGGGAGTTTCGGGTTTAATACCGATATTTTAGCAACAAATCCAATAAATCTAAGTGTAGTACTTGGCGTATTGATCTTTTTTGGAAAGGGAGTGTGTGCGGGTTGTTTATTTCAAGAATAGGCTGGATCTAACCAGCTGCACTTTCTTTTTTCTTTAGAACTAAACTAAGTAAATGAAGGGTGCACGATCTCGCGAATTACTTCTGAAAAAGTAAAGAAATCATATGTAAGAACCATAGCATTTCGCGACTCATTGGTAAAGTAAATACACTTTGATTCTCTATCAACCAATAATGTGGAACTATTAACATGGTTAAAGCTAAACCGTTTGAAGTCTAGGCGCTACATGGTACTCTTTCTACCACTATGTTAGTATGGAAATGGTTTCAAAAAAAGTTGGCAATTTATTCGATATAGAACACTCATATCGATAAAACGATTTGAACCTGTTACTGGAAAAAGGAAGGATCCCTTTTTTCAATGCCGAATCGACGACCTATGTATTAAAGTAAGAAGCATTTTTTGGATTTTCAGAAAAAAATATAAACAACTTTGCCGATAATTACAGATTTTTGTCTGGTCGGAAGAGTCCTCCAAATATTATGGTCGTGGATCAATGATCCGTTTTGATATTTTGGAATACGAACAGAGAAGAGAGGATAGGCTCATTACATAAAAAA
>JAJJMC010009103.1:30000-37500 GCA_023531435.1 Papaver californicum
CCTTTCTTTTTGACGTCTCTAATTCAAAACCGAACATGAAACTTTGGTTTCATTCGGCTCCTTTATGGAAAATGGATAGATTCCAAAATCTAAGTTGTAAAAAAAATTTTGACCCATAACACCTATGTTAGCTTTTTTGTCTGAATGCATTCAAAACAACTCGCTTTATAGATGATCCCTCTAGAAGGGGGTAATTCTAACAAATACTTCTAGTTATTTCGTTCTCTATTTCTACTGTGCGAATCCTGAGGAAAAGAGTTGTGTTTCCACCGAGCTGAAACAATATGTTGATGGCCCTAGTAAAACAAAGTCATCATTTAATAGCTATTTCGCTTCAATTTCCCTTCTACAAAGAAAAAAAGGAAGATCTAGTTACGATTGAAATACACTTTTTTCTTCATCCATGGACCCTTTATTCATACTCATTTAATTGGAAGTTTTGATCCAACTAAAAAAAATTATGCTTCGCAATTCCATAATCCAATTTTCCATTTTAAATTGACCCTTGGATACAAATCACGAGAATGTATATTCTTCCTCAAATCTGTCATTGAGAGGTAAAGGATAAAATCCTTTTAAGAAAGAAAGTTTTTGATCGGAATACAAATTAACCGAAAGACCCCTTAACTATTTAAGGGATTAATAGAACGAATCACACTTTTACCACTAAACTATACCCGCTACAATTGATTATTGTATATGAATGGAATCTTTGTCGAACAAGGGAATCCTACATAATCAAGATAGGATCAGAATAGAATTATTAAATTGGAGCGTTGACGCTTTTTGTCGGGAGAACTTGATGAGGTAGGAAAAGAAGTCTTATTAAACAAAAGGGTTATATCTTTTTATTTTGCTGGGCTGGGGGGTTCTTTAAAGAAAGAGCCACTGAAGTCACAAAAAATTGTGTAAGAATCCGTAGCTCCGTTTTTTCAACCCTCCAATCCTTTAGAAGAAAATACAAAATTTTCTCAAAAAAGAGAGAAAGTTTGACTCTTTCATTTTTTGAAAATACCCTTTCCCTATTTATTTTATTCATATTCCGCCGGTAAATTTTAGGAATTCGAGCCAATCAACTGGATCTAGTATAAAAACCCGGAGTCTTTTTTATGGACTCAACTCAAGTCTTCAAATAAAGACTGCCCTTGAAGAAATAACGAAATTAGAGTTATAATATTAAGAAATAGGATAGGTCCCTCTTTTTCCAAATTGATAAAAAAAGCAAAGACACTTCTATCCTATACCATAAGATTGGAAATAGTCTTACGTGTTCCTGTCGTTGTTGTTTCAATAACAAGTATTTTTGTTTTCAAATCAGAGAAATGAGTTGATCCATCATTCATTGCGTTGGAATAAAGTAAGAAATGGCCCGGCTAGGTACTGACCAGGCCGGGGAATAAAAGGAGCTTTCGGCTAAAAAAGGGGGGATATTTTTTTTCTTTCTATGGAAGATATACCCATTATCGAAATGAAATTCGAGTTGGATTGCTAATCCAATTTGTATCTATCTTATCTATCTATAGAATAAAGTGAAAGAAAAAATAAAGACTTTTTGGCTTCAAGCGTAACCGTAACATAGTAATTTTTTCAATTTGGAGAGATGGCTGAGTGGACTAAAGCGGCGGATTGCTAATCCGTTGTACGATTTATTTGTACCGAGGGTTCGAATCCCTCTCTTTCCGTTTCCTCCGATGACTTTCTTTTTTTTGCATTCAAAAAAAAGATCGAGACCTTTTCATTGCATTTTATCTTATTTTCTCATAGTTAAATGTCTGGAATAAAAAAAAAAAGAAAATGAATAAACCAACAAGCAAGAAAAAAGCTTTTTCCTCTTTTTTATTCCTCACGTCCAGGATTACGTCCTGGATCATTAGATAGGAATCCGAAGATAAAAAGAGAAACAAAGAATATCACTACTGTGTAAACAAAGAGTTTGAGAGTAAGCATTACACAATCTCCAAGATCATTTTTGTAAAAAAAGGGAATAGACTATCCTTTTTTATACCACATATCCTCTTTTTACACCAAGAAACGAAGTAGTTTCTCGAAAAGAAAGTAATTTTTCGAAATTCGTTTGTAATAAGATTCTTTCGTTACGGAAACGCTTTTTTATGACACAATTCTATATTATATTGTGGGGGACCCTAAATTGAATAGGGCCCTTGAAGTAGAAGGTCAAGTTGGGGAGGTGATCAAGATTTCTCGCAATTATCCAAGAATTCAAATGTTTGGATCGAGGGTTCAGAATATAAGACTTAGCTGATCTTATTAATTGTTAGACTCTTTTTTTATCAAAAAATCATACATGTTTGTAGGACAGTAGTAAAAAAATATCATCGAAAACTTACAGCAGCTTGCCAAACAAGGGCTAAGAGAAGAAAGAGCACAGGTATTACTGGCATAACATCTACAATTGGATTAAAAAAAGCATAAGCCTCGGGCAATTTGGCGAAGAAAAAACTACTCGAATGAAGGGCAGAATTAAGACAGATACAGATCAAACTAAAGATATTAAGCATAACAAACATTTCCTTCTTGGAGATAATTGTATTTTGATTGAGTCATTGATATTAAGGAAAAAAAGGAAGAAAGTAAGGTAGATTCAAATTCTTCTTTTTTTTTACTTGCTCAATCACAAATCCTTCAATTCTCAACCGAGAACAGAAGGAGTCATACTTTCATACAATATCTTAATTGAATTCTATGTAATGATCAATAAATTAAGTTAAATTCTACAACTATATGCATTAAATCCTAGCAACAATCTACTCTATTCCATAGAGATTTGGGTGGGAATTGACGAATAAACAATACGGATATTAGTGTTTATTGGTGTCAAATATAAATATAAATGGGGCGTGGCCAAGCGGTAAGGCAACGGGTTTTGGTCCCGCGACTCGGAGGTTCGAATCCTTCCGTCCCAGAGCAGTCCAATTAGGTTCAAAGTGTAATGTTGAATAAAATCGAATCTTTTTTTCTGAGTTCTACTGATTCTTTTCTGAATCATATCTTACCCTTTTTCTCGCAAAACAACCCAGGGCAAATGACATGCCGATAGAGCGAGATCTATTTCCTATCCTACCTGGCCAGGAAATAGCTCAATAGTTGAATTCAAAAATGAGATGGGCTCTTCCGCGTCTGCCTGTTCCATCGATATTCCTAGTTGCTTAGAAAGACTTTATGGTCTATATCCATAAAAAAAAAAAGAACGCATTCAAAGTGAAAATGCGAAAAAGCTCTACCTTACCCCCCTATCACTAAAGTAAATAGTGGAGTCCAGTTATTAGTTATTAATTCTCTGTGGATCTTGGAAGTCTAAACTAAACAAGAAGGGGCTCTTGGGACTAATTGAATTTTCATTCCATCACCGAGATAATGATTCATTCAAAATAGATGGGTGATTGAGTCGGAAATGAGATATCTATTAAACCTTTTTAACTACAGGCTATGATCTGATTACTAAATCCTTTAATTGATTTCACGATCAAATAATCAAAATTCTATTGAAATAGAAAATTTGAAAAACGAAACGCTTTTCATGATGTTTTATCAATCTTTGGTTCTCGAAGAGATGTGAGATTTGTTAACTTTAATTCTATCAACTCATTTCTGGCCTTTCCAGTTCATTGGACTCGTTTCTTTGGTTAATACTTAATATTCATTTTGTTCCGGTATTAGAAATATAATGAAAGACCCTTCTTTTTTTTAGTTAGGTGTTTTGTTTTTAGCTTAGTTGTTCGAGAAAGGTTGAATCTTTCATGATTGATGGTCTTGAACAATCTGTTCTGTTGAAGATGCAGATTAAAGAAAAGCGTTTTTTTCTTCATTTTCTTTATTAATTCTTTTGCTCATAGAATAAAAGATAGGGTTAATTAAATTGAATCCTTTGCGGAGACTTCTCCAGAAAAAAGGACCTTTCCATATAGAAAAAGAAAGTATGAAAGTATAGATTACTATGTACCGATTGAACTAATGACTATTCATGATTCCATATTGAATCAATTCCATACCGGCTCCAAACTAGAGGAAAGTTATGGTAAAACTTCGTTTAAAACGATGTGGTAGAAAGCAACGTGCGACTTGAAGGACATGATCGGTTGTGGATTCTTACATCCACCATTTTATATAGGAATGAAGGTGCTCTTGGCTCGACATAGTTTGTTCTGTTCCACTAGAACAATCCCTTTTTGCTGGGTTGTAAATAGTACATGATGGAGCTCGAGTAGAAAGTATTGATTCATTTCTCAGGGGCAAGGGTCTAGGGTTAGTGTCAATCAATAAGTCGGAACAACTTCGTAAGTATATCTTCAATATAGAAATAGAAAGGATCCAATTCGAGCAAACGTTTCAAAAAAAGGAAATTCTTTTCTTGGAATTGTCAAAAAACGAAACTATTTTGATCAAAACAAAAGTGTATCGCATGGGAATCAATCCTTCATCTGATTCTTCGATAGAAAGAAATCACAAAAGGTATGTTGCTGCCGTTTTGAAAGATTAAATATCACCGAAGTAATGTCTAAACCCAATGATTCAAAGCAACGATAAAGGATCCCGGAACAAGAAAACACCATTTTCTGTTGTCTCAACAATAGGTTCGGTCAGGGCGAGGAATAAAAAATGGACTCTAAACAAGACAAAGCAAGGGGGTTAGAGACAGCTCAATAAATAAAATGCCTAAGCTTAAGGATTTTCCTTTGAGCTCTTTGATAATTATACAACTTGAGTTATGAGTACGAATGTTTTTTCTTTTCTGCGGGAAGGAAGAAAAAAAGGAATTCAAAAAAAGTCTAATGGATTTTATTATTTTCTCAATCTATTTGGAACTATATACATAAATTCAAATCATTCTTTCTCGAGCCGTACGAGGAGAAAACCTCCTATACGTTTCTAGGGGGGGCGTTGTTCATCTACATCTATCCCAATGAGCCATCTATCGAATCGTTGCAATTGATGTTCGATCCCGAAGAGAAGGAAGAGATCTTCGAAAAGTGGGTTTTTACGATCCGATAAAGAATCAAACTTATTCAAACGTTCCCGCTATTCTCTATTTCCTTGAAAAAGGCGCTCAACCCACAGGAACCGTTCATGATATTTCAAAGAAGGCAGAGGTGTTTAAGGAACTTCTTCCCGGTAATCAAACGAACTTTAAATAATGAACAAAGATAAAGAAAGTGAGGGTTCCATAATGTGAACTTCCTGGAATTTCTTCTTTTTTCACTCTTTTTTTTTGTTCTATTTATACGAATTTACTATTAGATTGCTTTCATATAATCCCATATTATCGATTCTCGAATATTATCGATTCTCGAAATAATGAAATATTTTTTCTTGATATGGTTTGGTTTTTGTTAGGATGACACCAAGAAAAGGGGGTTAAGCTTGCTTATTGTCCCTTTTGTTATATTCGGGTTTTGTCTTTTTTTCTTTATGTTTTCAACGTTCATATTGACAATAGTGTATTGAACAAATATAATTGGATCGTGGATAAATGGATCTATTTATCCACGTCCCATAAGTTTTGTTTTTTACTTCAAAAAAAGTGCTCGTTAGATTTGCTGTAACACAAGAGGACCCTTTTTTATGAAAAAATAGACAAATAAAGGAGAATCTCTCTTTTTTTATCTGGGAATTTCTTCTATTTTCATATGATTTGTTCATTTTTATATTCCGAATCGGTCCTAAAAACCTTTTGTCGATTTGTTGCTAGTTTAATCCTTTGATGTGGCCGTTCAATCTAATCTATTTCTTTTTTTATTTCGATCATATCTACACACCATAATTACATTATTTGGGTTGCTAACTCAACGGTAGAGTACTCGGCTTTTAAGTGCGGCTAGATTCTTTTACACATTTGGATGAAGCAACGGATTCGTCCATACCATTGGTAAAGTTTGTAAGACCACGACTGATCCTGAAAGGGAATGAATGGAAAAAATAGCATGTCGTATCAATGCAAAACTCTGAGAATTCTTCATCCTTACCAGATCGGTACAAAATATTGTTTGAATTCTTGGAGCGTGACAAAAGAAATTCACGGATGGGTCGAGTGAATAAATGGATAGAGCCATACGGCTCCAATTATAGGTAAATAAAAAGCAACGGGCTTTTGTTCTTAATTTGAATGATTACCCGATCTAATTATACGTTAAAAATATATTAGTGCCTAACGCGGTAAAAGGTTCTCCTATAAGTGGATTATCTATTTTTTTATAAATCCTAACTATTCACTATATCTTCATTATAGTATGGAGGGGAGACGAATGTGTAGAAGAAGGGGTATATTGATAAAGATTCATTTTTTCCAAAATCAAAAGAGCGATCGGGTTGCAAAAATAAAGGATTTCTAACCATTATCAATTGGATTAAAAAAGGGAGGATCCGTTGATTAGCCTATCTGTATCCGAGGTGTCTAGTCTTTTATTACTATATACCTTGTTTTGACTGTATCGCACTATGTATCATTTGTGAACCCAAGAAATCCTTTGCCTTTGTTTCAAATCGAATTTCAAATGAAGGAATTAGAAGCATATTCCAAAATAGATAGATCTCGGCAACAAGACTTCCTATATCCACTTCTATTTCAGGAGTATATTTATGCACTTGCTCATGATCATGGTTTAAATGGATCAATTCTTTATGAATCCGTGAAAAATGTAGGTTATGATAATAAATCCAGTTCACTGCTTGTGAAACGTTTAATTACTCAAATGTATCAACAGAAACATTTTCCTTTTTTGAGTTCGACAAATGTTTCTAAACAAAAAAATTTTGTTGCGCACAACCCAAATGTTTATTATCAAATGATATCCGAGGGGCTTGCAGTCATAGTAGAAATTCCATTTTCACTACGATTAGTATCTTTTCTAGAAGGAAAGGATAGAAAATCTCAAAATTTACGATCAATTCATTCAATATTTCCTTTTTTAGAGGATAAATTATCACATTTAACTCATGTGTCAGATATACTAATACCCTACCCTGTCCATCTGGAAATCTTGGTTCGAATCCTACGCTCTTGGATACAAGATGTCCCCTCTTTGCATTTATTGCGATTCTTTCTCCATGAGTATCGTAATTGCTATAGTCTTATTACTAAAAAAAAAGAAATTTCCTTTTTTTCAAAGGGGAATCAACGCTTTTTCTTCTTCCTATATAATTCTCATGTATATGAATGCGAATCCATATTCTTTTTTCTCCGTAAACAATCTTTTCGTTTACGATCAACATCTTTTAGAATCCTTCTTGAGCGAATAAATTTCTATGGAAAAATGGAGCATCCTGTAGTAGTGTTTAGTAATTATTTTCAGACCTTCCTATGGTTCTTCAAGGATCCTTTTATGCATTATGTCAGATATCAAGGAAAATCCATTCTGGCTTCAAAGGGAAGTCCTCTTTTGATGAAAAAATGGAAATGTAATCTTGTAAATTTATGGCAATGTCATTTTTTCTTGTGGTCTCAACCAGATAGAATTAAGATAAATAAATTATCCAATCATTCCC
>JAJJMC010009132.1:10000-17500 GCA_023531435.1 Papaver californicum
GATTGGTACAATTGGTGGTAGGGTCCTATTCGGGATTTCAAGAGATACCGCACAGGTTTTCCTTTTTCTATTGGTTCTGATCCATGGAATTCAATATAATACCCACCCGGTTCCCGAGAGCATACCTACAAATTGAATTCCTTCATTGTGTGATACAAAATTAACTTGACCTTAACATAGTTGGCGCGCCAGAATCCTTTTCAGATTCTATTAAAACCACCTCCTTATTTTCTAGCTCCTATTTTTGGGAACCGCAATTCCTAATTGGAAACAATCTATCTATCTCACTTCCATACCGAATTTCGGATATGATATATGTTCCGGTTTCAATCCAACGAAAGAAGCTTTTATTTTAAAAAAAGAGAGATCAAAGAAAGATCTGCCCTACCCCGCTTAATAAAGAAATTAATAATATTTCTTCTCCTGTTTTTTCTTTGATGAAGGGGTCCTATCGAAGCAAGAGTAAACTCCAAAAAAGTACATTTCTAAAAAAACGAGATCTTTTATACCCGAATCCATCTTTATTACACCTCTTTGTCTTCCAAGAAATTTAGATCATAACAAACTAAATGAGTTTCGAACTTCACTTTTTTCCATTTCATTTCTACTGTTGGGTTTGTGACCAATTGAAATGGAAGACGGGTCAGATGATACCTCATCAG
The DNA here is from genome assembly GCA_023531435.1 of Papaver californicum. Taxonomy (NCBI): domain Eukaryota; kingdom Viridiplantae; phylum Streptophyta; class Magnoliopsida; order Ranunculales; family Papaveraceae; genus Papaver; species Papaver californicum. The sequence continues at coordinate 10,663 of JAJJMC010009132.1, forward strand.
CTGGTTGTATACGGAAGACGGTAGGTTATAGAAAAGAATGAAAAACGAAAAGGGATTCTTTGTTGTATCAAGAATTCCTTTTTTAATTCGTTATGGATAAAAGATCCTCCTATGTTATACTATTCAATTCTCGACAATGAATCGATCTGAAAGCTCAGATATTGTTATTCATGATATTGATCCGATTCAATATCAAATAACATTGGGATGCAATTCATTTCATTGAATTTAGAGGAGAAGATTTATCATCTCTATGGGATTAGATCCCGAGTTATTGTGAAGTAAAAAACGATGGGATTATGGAAGTAAATATTCTCGCATTTATTGCTACTGCGCTGTTCATTCTAGTTCCTACTGCTTTTTTACTTATCATCTACGTAAAAACAGTCAGTCAAAATAATTGATTCGAATGAAGCTTGACTTCTTTATTCTTATCAATGATTGAAGAAATGAAAGGTATTTTCATTCCACGTCTTAAATGAAATGGGCGGACTAGAATCAGCAGTATATGAGATCCGGTAGTATGGTAGAAAGATATCAATTTCTTTCTACCATACTTTCTATTATTGTATTGTCTCAAGTTGTACTGGTACTGTATAAAGAGGGATAGGCTTCATCTAGATTAATCTACAATATGTATCTTGTATTTTCATATATGTACATATCTATAAATTTCATATATGTGATGTACATCATGTAAATAACACCCCAATTCTAGTTCTTCCTTGCATCTATTTTTTTGTTTGATTGAAAGGTTTTTTTTCATATAGTCCATTACTGTAATTCAATATAATTTGCAAATGGAAATTTCATATTTAAAATCCCTTTACGATATATGAAAAAATGGCTACAGTTTGATTACTCAACTCAATTAGTAGTGCTTTTAGAGTCCACTTCTTCCCCATACTACAAGTGAAAGGGAAAATGTAAAGACTACCATTAAAGCGGCCCAAGCAAGACTTACTATATCCATGTGAATTATGTCCCCTATCTCTATGAATATGAAGGAATTCGTCCATTATTGATCACTAATAATAGTGGAATCTATGGTGCAGAGTCAAAAAGGGATTATGACCAAACGCTATTGATCAAACAATCCAAAAAATCCACCCACAACAAGTTCCTATATGATTTCTGGTAGAAAAGGGAAGGATTAACCACAAGCAAGATACACAGGGACTTTCTTTGTATTATCAAGGAAATCCTCTTTAATGGAAGATGTAGGAATAGTAAGGCCTATTGTTTAGTTTCTTTTGTTGACCTTCATAAGCAAAAAGCATAAAATATACAATCAAGGTAGATCACTACCTACCCCATATCTCTTCAAAAGAGGGTTTTTTCCTTTTGGTTTCCTCTCGAATCTATTGCTTCTGCTGAGCAAAAAAAGAAAGTATTTCTCGGTTTTTGTAGATGAGGCGGCACCCGGATTTGAACTGGGGTAAAAGGATTTGCAGTCCCCCGCCTTACCACTCGGCCATGCCGCCAAACGGATATAAAATAGAGGGAACGCTCTCTTCTTTATTATTTCTTGAATCTCATTGTCTTTATCCCTTTCCTAAACCTAAAAAACCCTTTTTTTTGAACCCAGTTGATTCCCTTCGATTGATTGTATGGTATCTCAAATCTCAAAATAAACAACACCTAAAAACTTCCCCCTTTTTTTATCTTTCAAAAGCGAATGTGCTTTTTCAGTTACAGAATGAAAAATGCAGGGCAAATAGGAACCATTAACTATTGACTTGAATTCATGAAGAGTTCTTGGAACTCCAATTTCGTTTCCTTAACAACGGCATCAAAATGAAGTTGATACACAACTTATCAGTATCAATTCTTTTCAATAATCAATCTTTTTCAATTAAATTTACATTATAACAACAATTATATATATATGTAAACCCCGGAACAGAGATTGTTACAAAGATATCCTAATCAGGTATCTTAGCCATATATGTCTATAAGGAATTATCGTGCTTCCTTTTTTCTTTTTTTCTCTCATTCATAGAGAACAGATCAAACCTTGAATCATTTCTTTTTCTGGTACCCAACCGGATTGTAATATCATAATAATAGGTAGAAATTGGATTCCTTTTGATATTCTATACAAGACTCTAAAAAAAGTATAATCGGCATAATTATGATTCCAGGAATGTTTTATCCTGTTGCAAATTCTAATTTGAGTAGAAAATTCTCCTTATTGCTCCGCTCAATGGTATGAAGTTGGGTAAAATTTCATGTGATTCAGTAAACAGAATATACATTCCATCATTGCTAGATCGATCCATATGGTTCGATGAAGAATGAGCCAATAATGGGATTTTGCTATAAATGGGAAGCTTAAGATGCTCCGGGATGGAAATGAGGGAATGTCTACAATACCTGGGTTTAGTCAGATACAATTTGAGGGGTTTTGTAGGTTCATTGATCAGGGCTTGATGGAAGAACTTTATAAATTTCCAAAAATTGAAGATATAGATCAAGAAATTGAATTTCAATTATTTGTGGAAACTTATCAATTGGTAGAACCCTTGATAAAAGAAAGAGATGCTGTGTATGAATCATTGACATATTCTTCTGAATTATATGTACCTGCGGGATTAATTTGGAAAACCGGTAGGGATATACAAGAACAAACCATATTTATTGGAAACATTCCTCTAATGAATTCCCTGGGAACCTTTATAGTAAATGGAATATACAGAATTGTAATCAATCAAATATTGCAAAGCCCCGGTATTTATTACCGTTCAGAATTGGACCATAACGGAATTTCGGTCTATACCGCCACCATAATATCCGATTGGGGAGGAAGATCAGAATTAGAGATTGATCGAAAAGCAAGGATATGGGCTCGTGTGAGTCGGAAACAAAAAATATCTATTCTAGTTCTATCATCAGCTATGGGTTCGAATCTAAGAGAAATTCTAGATAATGTTTGCTACCCTGAAATTTTCTTGTCTTTCCCGAACGATAAGGAGAAAAAAAAGATTGGGTCAAAAGAAAATGCCATTTTGGAATTTTATCAACAGTTTGCTTGTGTCGGCGGGGATCCGGTATTTTCTGAGTCCTTATGTAAGGAATTACAAAAAAAATTTTTTCAACAAAGATGTGAATTAGGAAGGATTGGTCGACGAAATATGAACCGGAGACTTAATCTTGATATACCTCAGAACAATACATTTTTGTTACCACGAGATGTATTGGCAGCTGCGGATCATTTGATCGGAATGAAATTTGGAATGGGTACACTTGACGATATGAATCACTTGAAAAATAAACGTATTCGCTCTGTAGCGGATCTGTTACAAGACCAATTCGGATTGGCTCTGGTTCGTTTAGAAAATGTGGTTCGAGGAACTATATGTGGAGCTATTAGGCATAAATTTATACCTACTCCCCATAATTTAGTAACATCCACTCCATTAACAACCACTTATGAATCATTTTTCGGTCTACACCCCTTATCTCATGTTTTGGATCGAACTAATCCATTGACACAAATAGTTCATGGGCGAAAATTGAGTTATTTAGGTCCTGGAGGATTGACAGGTCGAACTGCTAGTTTTCGGATCCGAGATATCCATCCTAGTCACTATGGCCGTATTTGCCCAATTGACACATCTGAAGGAATCAACGTTGGACTTATTGGATCCTTAGCTATTCATGCTAGGATTGGTCATTGGGGGTCGCTAGAAAGTCCGTTTTTTGAAATTGATGAGAGATTCAAAGGGGTACGGGTAGTTTATTTATCGCCAAGCAGAGATGAATACTATATGGTGTCGGCAGGAAATTCTTTGGCGTTGAATCAGGGCATTCAAGAAGAACAGGTTGTTCCAGCTCGATACCGTCAAGAATACCTGACTATTGCATGGGAACAGATTCATCTTCGAAGCATTTTTCCCTTCCAATATTTTTCTATTGGCGCTTCCCTTATTCCTTTTATCGAACATAATGACGCGAATCGGGCTTTAATGAGTTCTAATATGCAACGTCAAGCAGTTCCGCTTTCTCGGTCCGAAAAGTGCATTGTTGGAACTGGGTTGGAACGCCAAGTAGCTCTAGATTCAGGAGTTTCCGCTATAGCAGAACACGAGGGAAAAGTAGTTTCTACCGATACTGACAAGATCGTTTTCTCAGGTAATGGAGACACTCTAAGCATTCCATTGGTTATGTATCAACGTTCCAACAAAAATACTTGTATGCATCAAAAATCCCAAGTTCAACGGGGTAACTGCATTAAAAAGGGACAAATTTTAGCAGATGGTGTTGCTACTGTTGGTGGCGAACTCGCTTTGGGAAAAAACGTATTAGTAGCTTATATGCCATGGGAAGGCTACAATTTTGAAGACGCCGTACTTATTAGTGAACGTCTAGTATATGGCGATGTTTATACTTCTTTTCATATACGGAAATATGAAATTCAGACTCATGTGACAAGTCAAGGCCCTGAAAGGATAACTAATGAAATACCACATTTAGAAGCCCACTTACTCCGGAATTTAGATAGAAACGGAATTGTGATGTTGGGGTCTTGGGTAGAAACAGGTGATATTTTAGTAGGTAAATTAACGCCTCAGATCACGAAAGAATCATCATATGCCCCGGAAGATAGATTATTACGGGCTATACTTGGTATTCAAGTATCCACTGCAAAGGAAACTTGTCTAAAATTACCTATAGGTAGCAGAGGTCGAGTTATTGATGTGAGATGGATCCAGAAAAAGGGGGGTTCCAGTTATAATCCAGAAATGATTCGTGTATATATTTCACAGAAACGTGAAATCAAAGTAGGGGATAAAGTTGCTGGAAGGCATGGGAATAAAGGTATCATTTCCAAAATTTTGCCTAGACAAGATATGCCGTATTTACAAGACGGAACGCCTGTTGATATGGTCTTCAATCCATTAGGAGTACCTTCACGAATGAATGTAGGACAGATATTTGAATGCTCGCTCGGGTTAGCGGGGGATCTGCTAGACAGGCATTATCGAATAGCACCCTTTGATGAGAGATATGAGCAAGAGGCTTCTAGAAAACTCGTGTTTTCTGAATTATATGAAGCCGGTAAGCAAACAGCGAATCCGTGGGTATTTGAACCCGAGTATCCGGGAAAAAGCAGAATATTTGATGGAAGAACGGGAGATCCTTTTGAACAACCTGTTATAATAGGAAAGTCCTATATCCTAAAATTAATTCATCAAGTTGATGATAAAATTCATGGGCGTTCCAGCGGGCATTATGCGCTTGTTACACAACAACCCCTTAGGGGAAGGGCTAAGCAAGGGGGACAACGGGTAGGAGAAATGGAAGTTTGGGCTCTAGAGGGGTTTGGTGTTGCTCACATTTTACAAGAGATGCTTACTTATAAATCTGATCATATTAGAGCTCGTCAGGAAGTACTTGGTACTACGATCATTGGAGGAACAATACCTAAACCTGAGGATGCTCCAGAATCCTTTCGATTGCTCGTTCGAGAACTACGATCTTTGGCTCTGGAATTGAATCATTTCCTTGTATCTGAGAAGAACTTCCAGATTCAAAGGAAGGAAGCTTGATCGGAATGAATCAGAATTTTTCTTCTATGATCGACCGGTATAAACATCAACACCTTCGAATTGGATCAGTTTCTCCTGAACAAATAAGCGCTTGGGCCAAAAAAATACTACCCAATGGAGAGGTTGTTGGAGAGGTGACAAAACCTTATACTTTTCATTACAAAACCAATAAGCCGGAAAAAGATGGATTGTTTTGTGAAAGAATTTTTGGGCCTATAAAAAGTGGAATTTGTGCCTGTGGAAACTATCGAGTAATCGGAGATGAAAAAAGAAGACCCGAAATTTTGTGAACAATGCGGAGTCGAGTTTGTTGATTCTCGGATACGAAGATATCAAATGGGATACATCAAACTGGCATGCCCAGTAACTCATGTGTGGTACTTGAAACGTCTTCCTAGTTATATCGCGAATCTTTTAGATAAACCTCTTAAAGAATTAGAAGGCCTAGTATACTGCGATGTGTGATTTGATCAAAATTCTTATTTTACAGATTGGGACTAAGAAACTGTCATCCCATTCACTCCGATTGGGATGCCCTGACTCTGACATGTCTCGTGGTAGGAGTAACATGAAGCTCAGAATTATGGATGTATTTAATACTCCAAAAAAGGGAATTGATCTATGGTCGATTCCGTAACAGAAAAATAGGAATTGCTAGTTGTACCTCGTGAAAAAGACTTCTTTCGTGGAATTAGCCATTCCATTTGTTTTAGAAAGAAATTATGTTCTAGTAAGCAAATATGACATGGTTACAAGGGCCTATTCATCGCGTATAGGCTTTAAGGGCATCATGTCATAACCGTCGAGGTTAAGTAGGGGCCTAAAAGATCGAATGGAATGATACATAGACAAGTAAATCCCTTATGAGTTCCAAGGTATTCTTTTAAAAGGGATTTGGTATTCGAAGGGAGGTAGACTACTCAAGAATTTCACATTTCATTTCATTGAAATGTTGGTTGGTCCTGATTGGGAACTTGAGTAAGGAGTAGATCGTTGGGGGTTTTCTAAAAAAAAATTTTAAACGAGAACCCCTTATTTGATGTAACTACTTGAGCCGGATGAGAGGAAACCCTCGCGTCCGATTTTTAAGGGGGGAAATCCTATACTATAAGGAACCTATCCCAATTTTTCTTTTGCTAGGACCGTAGCTAAAAAACCTACTTTCTTACGATTACGAGGTTCATTCGAATATGAAATCCAATCTTGGAAATACAGCATCCCACTTTTTTTTACTACTCAAGGCTTCGATACATTTCGAAATCGAGAAATCTCTACTGGAGCAAGTG
>JAJJMC010009132.1:22500-27500 GCA_023531435.1 Papaver californicum
GTTACATTTATCTATGAAAAATCGAGATCAGGTGATATAACGCAGGGTCTTCCAAAAGTGGAACAGGTTTTAGAAGTGCGCTCGCTTGATTCAATATCAATGAACCTAGAAAAAAGGGTTGAAGGTTGGAACGAACGTATAACAAGAATTCTTGGAATTCCTTGGGGGTTTTTGATTGGCGCAGAGTTAACCATAGCACAAAGTCGTATCTCTTTGGTTAATAAGATTCAAAAAGTTTATCGATCCCAGGGGGTGCAAATCCACAATAGGCATATCGAGATTATTGTGCGTCAAATAACATCAAAAGTTTTGGTTTCGGAAGATGGAATGTCTAATGTTTTTTCACCCGGAGAACTTATTGGATTGTTGCGAGCGGAACGAACGGGACGAGCTTTGGAAGAAGCGATCTGTTATAGAGCCGTCTTATTGGGAATAACGAGGGCGTCTCTGAATACTCAAAGTTTCATATCCGAGGCGAGTTTTCAAGAAACTGCTCGAGTTTTAGCAAAAGCCGCTCTACGAGGTCGTATCGATTGGTTGAAAGGTCTGAAAGAGAACGTTGTTCTGGGGGGGATGATACCTGTTGGTACCGGATTCAAAGGATTAGTGTATCATTCAAGGCAACACAGCAATATCCCTTTTGAACTAAAAAAGAATAACCTATTCCGAGGGGGGTTTAGAGATATTTTGTTCCAACACAAAGAATTATTTGATTCTTACATCCCAAAGAATATCCACGATCCATCAGAACAATTATTTACGGGATTTAATGATTCCTAAGAGCGGATTAATCCTTTTAACTTAACTTTAAACTATCTGGTCTAAAGATAATAGTGAATAGAAAGGAATTTATGGCTTGGCCCGTGTATCAACGGCCAATCTCTGGTAAAAGGTTCCATCGGAACAATTCTTTATTTAGTATTTAGGGTATCTCATCTCTTAAAAAAAAGGGAAGCGTGGGGAGAAATGACAAAAAGATATTGGAACATTAATTTGGAAGAGATGATGGAAGCAGGAGTTCATTTTGGTCATGGTACTAGGAAATGGAATCCTAGAATGGCACCTTACATCTCTGCAAAGCGTAAAGGTATTCATATTACAAATCTTACTAGAACTGCTCGCTTTTTATCAGAAGCTTGTGATTTAGTTTTTGATGCAGCAAGTAAAGGAAAGCAATTCTTAATAGTTGGTACTAAAAATAAAGCAGTTGATTCAGTAGCATCGGCTGCAATAAGGGCTCGGTGTCATTATGTTAATAAAAAATGGCTCGGTGGCATGTCAACGAATTGGTCCACTACAGAAACGAGACTTCATAAGTTCAGGGATTTGAGAGCGGAACAAAAGAAGGGAAGACTCAACCGCCTTCCGAAACGAGATGCAGCAATGTTGAAGAGACAATTATATCACTTGCAAACATATCTGGGTGGGATCAAATATATGACGGGGTTACCTGATATTGTAATCATCGTTGATCAGCAAGAAGAATATACGGCTCTTCGAGAATGTGTAACTTTGGGAATTCCAACGATTTGTTTAATCGATACAAATTGTGACCCGGATCTCGCAGATATTTCGATTCCAGCCAATGATGACGCTATAGCTTCAATCCGATTAATCCTTAACAAATTAGTATTCGCCATTTGTGAGGGCCGTTCTAGCTATATCCCAAATCGTTGATTAATAATAAGATAAGTCAATTACTTCGAGAACTCCATAGATTTTTTGAATCGGTTACTATATTCTGAATACCAAAAAAGAGATAAAAAAGCTGGGGATATTATGTGATTACTTGATATCCGAAAAATATGATTCAAGTAGACGAGTTGAGAAAGAGATAGTGGAATCAAAATAATTCCTTTTTTAGTTCTATTTCTGCCAGAGGACAATATGAATGTGCTACCATGTTCCGTCAACACATTAAAAGGGCTATACGATATATCCGGTGTGGAAGTAGGCCAACATTTCTATTGGCAAATAGGTGGTTTCCAAGTCCATGCCCAATTCCTTATTACGTCATGGGTCGTAATTGCTATCTTATTAGGTTCAGCTGCTATAGCTGTTCGGAACCCACAAACTATTCCGACCAATGGTCAGAATTTCTTCGAATATGTCCTTGAATTCATTCGAGACTTGAGCAAAACTCAGATTGGAGAAGAGTATGGTCCTTGGGTTCCCTTTATTGGAACTATGTTCCTATTTATTTTTGTTTCTAACTGGTCAGGGGCTCTTTTACCTCGGAAAATAATACAGTTACCTCATGGGGAGTTAGCCGCACCTACGAATGATATAAATACTACCGTTGCTTTAGCTTTACTCACGTCCGTGGCATATTTCTATGCGGGTCTTACCAAAAAAGGGTTGGGTTATTTCGGTAAATACATTCAACCAACTCCAATCCTTTTACCAATTAACATCCTAGAAGATTTCACAAAACCCTTATCACTAAGTTTTCGGCTTTTCGGGAATATATTGGCTGATGAATTAGTAGTTGTTGTTCTTGTTTCTTTAGTACCTTCAGTGGTTCCTATACCTGTCATGTTTCTTGGATTATTTACAAGCGGGATTCAAGCTCTTATTTTTGCAACTTTAGCCGCGGCTTATATAGGCGAATCCATGGAGGGTCATCATTAACTAGCTTTTCTGATTGATATTCGGGAATTTAAAATAAAGGAAAGAGATCTAAAAGATCTTTTTCCTAAGATTCTTGGCCGATTGATGTCATACCCCCACTTCTATTTGTTCATTCAATTACAATATTAGAATTATATTAGGGTTCATAATTTGAATCCAAATTGTTATGCTATCTAACTTTGATTGTGATTAAACAAAAAACGATGTTTCTATAGAACGATGGATTGGCATTTAAATTTTTTTAATTCAAGGATTGTCCAAAATTCGAATTAATTCCATGCAATTTCATCAACCAAATCCTGATATTGTATTGATATGTAATGATTCGGGCTAATGATAATGAACCAACCAACCCGCCCATTTGGATTCATACGGGATAATGATAACTAAAGGGCAAAGAGGAAGTGACAAATGGGCTTCATAAAAAATAGGTTAGGGGATCGACTTAGGTATATGTAATGGCTATAAACCTATTGTTGTGTATGTTTTTTCTAGAATTCGAATGCATATAGGATGAGAATTCAATAGTTGGTTTACACTATGGAAGAAACATATGTATATGTGATATTAGATATTGACTAGTTATATATGAACTATCCATAGATCTTATTTCCTTTACGATCCCACTCTGAATTTCGATGAGGATTCCAATAGAAGTCCTTCCATTTCGTCTGTGACGAATGAATAAACACATGAAACCAAGAGCATATAGTATAGAAGAGAAAAATAACGAAGAATTGAAAGAATGCTTTGGAACTAAGAAATGGAAGAGCTTTATGGATTGCTAATTGATAAAGACTCGATGGATGGGAACTAAAAACGAGAAATCGAAGTAGTTCTGACGATTCAATAATATAATTACTTCAATTGGATATATGTTAGTAATGGAATCATAAGGCATTATTTATTGGTTGATTGTATCATTAACCATTTATTTATTTTGGTGCGAGGAGCTTACCATGAATCCACTGATTTCTGCCGCTTCCGTTATTGCTGCTGGATTGGCCGTAGGGCTTGCTTCTATTGGACCTGGAGTTGGTCAAGGTACTGCTGCGGGACAAGCCGTAGAAGGTATTGCGAGACAACCAGAGGCGGAGGGTAAAATACGAGGTACTTTATTGCTGAGTCTGGCTTTTATGGAAGCTTTAACAATTTATGGCTTGGTTGTGGCATTAGCACTTTTATTTGCGAATCCTTTTGTTTAATCCTAAGAATTTGAAAGTTTTTTTCTCCATTTTATTGCCCTGGATTTCCTACCTGCTTTTTTGAATTCTATCAAGATTTTACTCTTACAATCACTTTTTTTTGAGACAATATCCGTGGGAAGGACTGATTTGAGGATGAGGAATTAGCAGACCTACTCGCTTTCTTCCTTCCCGTTCTTAGTCCAACGAAACCCTTTTTTTTTAGAAAGCGTTGCAAAAGATGAGGTATTTCACGACTGACATGAGATCTGGACCTAATTCTAATAAGTGTGTTTTTGAGTGGGAACCTCAAATGAAATAAAAAAAATGCAAAATGGAATAATAAAATCTATGTAAAAAAAAAGGAAATCAAAAATTAATCAAACAATAAAAAAAGGGACGAATTGATACAAACTCTGTTTTATTTTGTTAGTCCTATCTATAAGAGGAGATCATATGAAAAATGTAACCGATTCTTTCGTTTCTTTGGGTCACTGGCCATCCGCCGGGAGTTTCGGGTTTAATACCGATATTTTAGCAACAAATCCAATAAATCTAAGTGTAGTACTTGGCGTATTGATCTTTTTTGGAAAGGGAGTGTGTGCGGGTTGTTTATTTCAAGAATAGGCTGGATCTAACCAGCTGCACTTTCTTTTTTCTTTAGAACTAAACTAAGTAAATGAAGGGTGCACGATCTCGCGAATTACTTCTGAAAAAGTAAAGAAATCATATGTAAGAACCATAGCATTTCGCGACTCATTGGTAAAGTAAATACACTTTGATTCTCTATCAACCAATAATGTGGAACTATTAACATGGTTAAAGCTAAACCGTTTGAAGTCTAGGCGCTACATGGTACTCTTTCTACCACTATGTTAGTATGGAAATGGTTTCAAAAAAAGTTGGCAATTTATTCGATATAGAACACTCATATCGATAAAACGATTTGAACCTGTTACTGGAAAAAGGAAGGATCCCTTTTTTCAATGCCGAATCGACGACCTATGTATTAAAGTAAGAAGCATTTTTTGGATTTTCAGAAAAAAATATAAACAACTTTGCCGATAATTACAGATTTTTGTCTGGTCGGAAGAGTCCTCCAAATATTATGGTCGTGGATCAATGATCCGTTTTGATATTTTGGAATACGAACAGAGAAGAGAGGATAGGCTCATTACATAAAAA
>JAJJMC010009132.1:30000-37500 GCA_023531435.1 Papaver californicum
GCCTTTCTTTTTGACGTCTCTAATTCAAAACCGAACATGAAACTTTGGTTTCATTCGGCTCCTTTATGGAAAATGGATAGATTCCAAAATCTAAGTTGTAAAAAAAATTTTGACCCATAACACCTATGTTAGCTTTTTTGTCTGAATGCATTCAAAACAACTCGCTTTATAGATGATCCCTCTAGAAGGGGGTAATTCTAACAAATACTTCTAGTTATTTCGTTCTCTATTTCTACTGTGCGAATCCTGAGGAAAAGAGTTGTGTTTCCACCGAGCTGAAACAATATGTTGATGGCCCTAGTAAAACAAAGTCATCATTTAATAGCTATTTCGCTTCAATTTCCCTTCTACAAAGAAAAAAAGGAAGATCTAGTTACGATTGAAATACACTTTTTTCTTCATCCATGGACCCTTTATTCATACTCATTTAATTGGAAGTTTTGATCCAACTAAAAAAAATTATGCTTCGCAATTCCATAATCCAATTTTCCATTTTAAATTGACCCTTGGATACAAATCACGAGAATGTATATTCTTCCTCAAATCTGTCATTGAGAGGTAAAGGATAAAATCCTTTTAAGAAAGAAAGTTTTTGATCGGAATACAAATTAACCGAAAGACCCCTTAACTATTTAAGGGATTAATAGAACGAATCACACTTTTACCACTAAACTATACCCGCTACAATTGATTATTGTATATGAATGGAATCTTTGTCGAACAAGGGAATCCTACATAATCAAGATAGGATCAGAATAGAATTATTAAATTGGAGCGTTGACGCTTTTTGTCGGGAGAACTTGATGAGGTAGGAAAAGAAGTCTTATTAAACAAAAGGGTTATATCTTTTTATTTTGCTGGGCTGGGGGGTTCTTTAAAGAAAGAGCCACTGAAGTCACAAAAAATTGTGTAAGAATCCGTAGCTCCGTTTTTTCAACCCTCCAATCCTTTAGAAGAAAATACAAAATTTTCTCAAAAAAGAGAGAAAGTTTGACTCTTTCATTTTTTGAAAATACCCTTTCCCTATTTATTTTATTCATATTCCGCCGGTAAATTTTAGGAATTCGAGCCAATCAACTGGATCTAGTATAAAAACCCGGAGTCTTTTTTATGGACTCAACTCAAGTCTTCAAATAAAGACTGCCCTTGAAGAAATAACGAAATTAGAGTTATAATATTAAGAAATAGGATAGGTCCCTCTTTTTCCAAATTGATAAAAAAAGCAAAGACACTTCTATCCTATACCATAAGATTGGAAATAGTCTTACGTGTTCCTGTCGTTGTTGTTTCAATAACAAGTATTTTTGTTTTCAAATCAGAGAAATGAGTTGATCCATCATTCATTGCGTTGGAATAAAGTAAGAAATGGCCCGGCTAGGTACTGACCAGGCCGGGGAATAAAAGGAGCTTTCGGCTAAAAAAGGGGGGATATTTTTTTTCTTTCTATGGAAGATATACCCATTATCGAAATGAAATTCGAGTTGGATTGCTAATCCAATTTGTATCTATCTTATCTATCTATAGAATAAAGTGAAAGAAAAAATAAAGACTTTTTGGCTTCAAGCGTAACCGTAACATAGTAATTTTTTCAATTTGGAGAGATGGCTGAGTGGACTAAAGCGGCGGATTGCTAATCCGTTGTACGATTTATTTGTACCGAGGGTTCGAATCCCTCTCTTTCCGTTTCCTCCGATGACTTTCTTTTTTTTGCATTCAAAAAAAGATCGAGACCTTTTCATTGCATTTTATCTTATTTTCTCATAGTTAAATGTCTGGAATAAAAAAAAAAAGAAAATGAATAAACCAACAAGCAAGAAAAAAGCTTTTTCCTCTTTTTTATTCCTCACGTCCAGGATTACGTCCTGGATCATTAGATAGGAATCCGAAGATAAAAAGAGAAACAAAGAATATCACTACTGTGTAAACAAAGAGTTTGAGAGTAAGCATTACACAATCTCCAAGATCATTTTTGTAAAAAAAGGGAATAGACTATCCTTTTTTATACCACATATCCTCTTTTTACACCAAGAAACGAAGTAGTTTCTCGAAAAGAAAGTAATTTTTCGAAATTCGTTTGTAATAAGATTCTTTCGTTACGGAAACGCTTTTTTATGACACAATTCTATATTATATTGTGGGGGACCCTAAATTGAATAGGGCCCTTGAAGTAGAAGGTCAAGTTGGGGAGGTGATCAAGATTTCTCGCAATTATCCAAGAATTCAAATGTTTGGATCGAGGGTTCAGAATATAAGACTTAGCTGATCTTATTAATTGTTAGACTCTTTTTTTATCAAAAAATCATACATGTTTGTAGGACAGTAGTAAAAAAATATCATCGAAAACTTACAGCAGCTTGCCAAACAAGGGCTAAGAGAAGAAAGAGCACAGGTATTACTGGCATAACATCTACAATTGGATTAAAAAAAGCATAAGCCTCGGGCAATTTGGCGAAGAAAAAACTACTCGAATGAAGGGCAGAATTAAGACAGATACAGATCAAACTAAAGATATTAAGCATAACAAACATTTCCTTCTTGGAGATAATTGTATTTTGATTGAGTCATTGATATTAAGGAAAAAATGGAAGAAAGTAAGGTAGATTCAAATTCTTCTTTTTTTTTACTTGCTCAATCACAAATCCTTCAATTCTCAACCGAGAACAGAAGGAGTCATACTTTCATACAATATCTTAATTGAATTCTATGTAATGATCAATAAATTAAGTTAAATTCTACAACTATATGCATTAAATCCTAGCAACAATCTACTCTATTCCATAGAGATTTGGGTGGGAATTGACGAATAAACAATACGGATATTAGTGTTTATTGGTGTCAAATATAAATATAAATGGGGCGTGGCCAAGCGGTAAGGCAACGGGTTTTGGTCCCGCGACTCGGAGGTTCGAATCCTTCCGTCCCAGAGCAGTCCAATTAGGTTCAAAGTGTAATGTTGAATAAAATCGAATCTTTTTTTCTGAGTTCTACTGATTCTTTTCTGAATCATATCTTACCCTTTTTCTCGCAAAACAACCCAGGGCAAATGACATGCCGATAGAGCGAGATCTATTTCCTATCCTACCTGGCCAGGAAATAGCTCAATAGTTGAATTCAAAAATGAGATGGGCTCTTCCGCGTCTGCCTGTTCCATCGATATTCCTAGTTGCTTAGAAAGACTTTATGGTCTATATCCATAAAAAAAAAAAGAACGCATTCAAAGTGAAAATGCGAAAAAGCTCTACCTTACCCCCCTATCACTAAAGTAAATAGTGGAGTCCAGTTATTAGTTATTAATTCTCTGTGGATCTTGGAAGTCTAAACTAAACAAGAAGGGGCTCTTGGGACTAATTGAATTTTCATTCCATCACCGAGATAATGATTCATTCAAAATAGATGGGTGATTGAGTCGGAAATGAGATATCTATTAAACCTTTTTAACTACAGGCTATGATCTGATTACTAAATCCTTTAATTGATTTCACGATCAAATAATCAAAATTCTATTGAAATAGAAAATTTGAAAAACGAAACGCTTTTCATGATGTTTTATCAATCTTTGGTTCTCGAAGAGATGTGAGATTTGTTAACTTTAATTCTATCAACTCATTTCTGGCCTTTCCAGTTCATTGGACTCGTTTCTTTGGTTAATACTTAATATTCATTTTGTTCCGGTATTAGAAATATAATGAAAGACCCTTCTTTTTTTTAGTTAGGTGTTTTGTTTTTAGCTTAGTTGTTCGAGAAAGGTTGAATCTTTCATGATTGATGGTCTTGAACAATCTGTTCTGTTGAAGATGCAGATTAAAGAAAAGCGTTTTTTTCTTCATTTTCTTTATTAATTCTTTTGCTCATAGAATAAAAGATAGGGTTAATTAAATTGAATCCTTTGCGGAGACTTCTCCAGAAAAAAGGACCTTTCCATATAGAAAAAGAAAGTATGAAAGTATAGATTACTATGTACCGATTGAACTAATGACTATTCATGATTCCATATTGAATCAATTCCATACCGGCTCCAAACTAGAGGAAAGTTATGGTAAAACTTCGTTTAAAACGATGTGGTAGAAAGCAACGTGCGACTTGAAGGACATGATCGGTTGTGGATTCTTACATCCACCATTTTATATAGGAATGAAGGTGCTCTTGGCTCGACATAGTTTGTTCTGTTCCACTAGAACAATCCCTTTTTGCTGGGTTGTAAATAGTACATGATGGAGCTCGAGTAGAAAGTATTGATTCATTTCTCAGGGGCAAGGGTCTAGGGTTAGTGTCAATCAATAAGTCGGAACAACTTCGTAAGTATATCTTCAATATAGAAATAGAAAGGATCCAATTCGAGCAAACGTTTCAAAAAAAGGAAATTCTTTTCTTGGAATTGTCAAAAAACGAAACTATTTTGATCAAAACAAAAGTGTATCGCATGGGAATCAATCCTTCATCTGATTCTTCGATAGAAAGAAATCACAAAAGGTATGTTGCTGCCGTTTTGAAAGATTAAATATCACCGAAGTAATGTCTAAACCCAATGATTCAAAGCAACGATAAAGGATCCCGGAACAAGAAAACACCATTTTCTGTTGTCTCAACAATAGGTTCGGTCAGGGCGAGGAATAAAAAATGGACTCTAAACAAGACAAAGCAAGGGGGTTAGAGACAGCTCAATAAATAAAATGCCTAAGCTTAAGGATTTTCCTTTGAGCTCTTTGATAATTATACAACTTGAGTTATGAGTACGAATGTTTTTTCTTTTCTGCGGGAAGGAAGAAAAAAAGGAATTCAAAAAAAGTCTAATGGATTTTATTATTTTCTCAATCTATTTGGAACTATATACATAAATTCAAATCATTCTTTCTCGAGCCGTACGAGGAGAAAACCTCCTATACGTTTCTAGGGGGGGCGTTGTTCATCTACATCTATCCCAATGAGCCATCTATCGAATCGTTGCAATTGATGTTCGATCCCGAAGAGAAGGAAGAGATCTTCGAAAAGTGGGTTTTTACGATCCGATAAAGAATCAAACTTATTCAAACGTTCCCGCTATTCTCTATTTCCTTGAAAAAGGCGCTCAACCCACAGGAACCGTTCATGATATTTCAAAGAAGGCAGAGGTGTTTAAGGAACTTCTTCCCGGTAATCAAACGAACTTTAAATAATGAACAAAGATAAAGAAAGTGAGGGTTCCATAATGTGAACTTCCTGGAATTTCTTCTTTTTTCACTCTTTTTTTTTTGTTCTATTTATACGAATTTACTATTAGATTGCTTTCATATAATCCCATATTATCGATTCTCGAATATTATCGATTCTCGAAATAATGAAATATTTTTTCTTGATATGGTTTGGTTTTTGTTAGGATGACACCAAGAAAAGGGGGTTAAGCTTGCTTATTGTCCCTTTTGTTATATTCGGGTTTTGTCTTTTTTTCTTTATGTTTTCAACGTTCATATTGACAATAGTGTATTGAACAAATATAATTGGATCGTGGATAAATGGATCTATTTATCCACGTCCCATAAGTTTTGTTTTTTACTTCAAAAAAAGTGCTCGTTAGATTTGCTGTAACACAAGAGGACCCTTTTTTATGAAAAAATAGACAAATAAAGGAGAATCTCTCTTTTTTTATCTGGGAATTTCTTCTATTTTCATATGATTTGTTCATTTTTATATTCCGAATCGGTCCTAAAAACCTTTTGTCGATTTGTTGCTAGTTTAATCCTTTGATGTGGCCGTTCAATCTAATCTATTTCTTTTTTTATTTCGATCATATCTACACACCATAATTACATTATTTGGGTTGCTAACTCAACGGTAGAGTACTCGGCTTTTAAGTGCGGCTAGATTCTTTTACACATTTGGATGAAGCAACGGATTCGTCCATACCATTGGTAAAGTTTGTAAGACCACGACTGATCCTGAAAGGGAATGAATGGAAAAAATAGCATGTCGTATCAATGCAAAACTCTGAGAATTCTTCATCCTTACCAGATCGGTACAAAATATTGTTTGAATTCTTGGAGCGTGACAAAAGAAATTCACGGATGGGTCGAGTGAATAAATGGATAGAGCCATACGGCTCCAATTATAGGTAAATAAAAAGCAACGGGCTTTTGTTCTTAATTTGAATGATTACCCGATCTAATTATACGTTAAAAATATATTAGTGCCTAACGCGGTAAAAGGTTCTCCTATAAGTGGATTATCTATTTTTTTATAAATCCTAACTATTCACTATATCTTCATTATAGTATGGAGGGGAGACGAATGTGTAGAAGAAGGGGTATATTGATAAAGATTCATTTTTTCCAAAATCAAAAGAGCGATCGGGTTGCAAAAATAAAGGATTTCTAACCATTATCAATTGGATTAAAAAAGGGAGGATCCGTTGATTAGCCTATCTGTATCCGAGGTGTCTAGTCTTTTATTACTATATACCTTGTTTTGACTGTATCGCACTATGTATCATTTGTGAACCCAAGAAATCCTTTGCCTTTGTTTCAAATCGAATTTCAAATGAAGGAATTAGAAGCATATTCCAAAATAGATAGATCTCGGCAACAAGACTTCCTATATCCACTTCTATTTCAGGAGTATATTTATGCACTTGCTCATGATCATGGTTTAAATGGATCAATTCTTTATGAATCCGTGAAAAATGTAGGTTATGATAATAAATCCAGTTCACTGCTTGTGAAACGTTTAATTACTCAAATGTATCAACAGAAACATTTTCCTTTTTTGAGTTCGACAAATGTTTCTAAACAAAAAAATTTTGTTGCGCACAACCCAAATGTTTATTATCAAATGATATCCGAGGGGCTTGCAGTCATAGTAGAAATTCCATTTTCACTACGATTAGTATCTTTTCTAGAAGGAAAGGATAGAAAATCTCAAAATTTACGATCAATTCATTCAATATTTCCTTTTTTAGAGGATAAATTATCACATTTAACTCATGTGTCAGATATACTAATACCCTACCCTGTCCATCTGGAAATCTTGGTTCGAATCCTACGCTCTTGGATACAAGATGTCCCCTCTTTGCATTTATTGCGATTCTTTCTCCATGAGTATCGTAATTGCTATAGTCTTATTACTAAAAAAAAAGAAATTTCCTTTTTTTCAAAGGGGAATCAACGCTTTTTCTTCTTCCTATATAATTCTCATGTATATGAATGCGAATCCATATTCTTTTTTCTCCGTAAACAATCTTTTCGTTTACGATCAACATCTTTTAGAATCCTTCTTGAGCGAATAAATTTCTATGGAAAAATGGAGCATCCTGTAGTAGTGTTTAGTAATTATTTTCAGACCTTCCTATGGTTCTTCAAGGATCCTTTTATGCATTATGTCAGATATCAAGGAAAATCCATTCTGGCTTCAAAGGGAAGTCCTCTTTTGATGAAAAAATGGAAATGTAATCTTGTAAATTTATGGCAATGTCATTTTTTCTTGTGGTCTCAACCAGATAGAATTAAGATAAATAAATTATCCAATCATTCC
>JAJJMC010009135.1:0-18519 GCA_023531435.1 Papaver californicum
ATTAAGAAAAACAAATTGTTGATCTGTTCAAAATTCAAGAAAAAAAAACAGAACTGAGTCAACACGACTACGACACTTGATCTGAAGCAGAATGCGTAGCACCAATGCTATGTATTCACCGTTGTCTCATTTTGGAAGATGGCGGTCTAGTAACTGGAATCCAAATTAACTTGCTTGCCATATTAGATTATTATCTAGCTCATCTCCGCTGCCAGGTGTAGAAGTGTGCTTAGAGAAGTAATCTTGTCTGAATATCGGAATGGAAGTCATAGTACTTCGAATATGTGGTAACAACTCAAACGCGGAAAAAGAATAAGAAAGCACATTAAAATCAATAATATCTGCGTCAAAGAAGAAGACATCAACAAAATCAAGAGGTTAACAAGGGATTAAGAACATATCCGATGAACAGTAAAACCCTTGTATAATTGTCTTTGATCATAAACATGAACGGCGATATCACTGTAGTACAGTGGTAAAGTCCTTTTCGCGTTAAAATCAAACTCTATCTTAAACTTTGGACTCTTGAATTGTCTTGTTGGTATCTGACGGTGGATGTACAGGAAGATAATGTTTCAAAAAATTGACTGAATCAGCACTTGTCTTTTATACCAATTCGCCGAGTCCATCGCTCCTATCAGGTAAAAGTATATACATAGAAATATCGGTCCTTGCTTGTGCTTGTATTTTGTTTGGGAGTTTGAGAACTTTGAAGCCATTGTAACACGATTTATATTGGTTTCTGTTTCCACTAGCATAAACGGAACTTCAACAGATGAATATGATGCAGTTGCTAGGTTAGCTTGAAAGGCAAATCTAGAACAACTAAGAGGTGGTACATTTCGAGACGGGGTCACCAGAATCTTACTAGGACCCTAGTCAGATATGGAAAATCCAGCAAAAAACTAATCACACCTTCCATTAACTTAAATACTAGAATTCATTAGTAAAAAATAAGTTAATACAAAAAGGATGGAGTGGAGGTTTCAATTCTCAACAAATTTATAACATATAGAGGACAAAGAAAGGCACATAGCAGATTACACGATCGGAAGTACTAATATGCAAAAAATCAGATTTCCAAAAAAACTAACATATAGACCACTCACCAGACTGGTGTTAGCAAGGCATACAAACAACATTCTATCAGACCCAAGAACTTTGCCTAACAGCTTCTGCACTCTAATGCATAGCATTACCCACCATTCTGTTTTACACCATTCTTCAAGAAAAGACTAAATTTACTAAAGTTAGTCCTTATGAATTTCAAATGGCTGAAATAATCAAAGGTATTCACATTTTAATGTTACAATGGTGGCATCACGTACCTGGCCAAGTTGATGAATTAAGATTCCACACAACACACACCTATTTTCAAGAAAATCTTGTCCCGAGAATGATGATACCCAACAACTGGAGCAAAATCTTCATTGACAATCTTTCACTGCTCAGGAATGGAAAATTGGCGAATGGAAAATGCATTGGTTAGAATCACGTATGCTAAACTCTAGCCCTCCTTGGTGCAATGGGCATCTGTACCATGCTGAGAACAATGCTTGTAGCCCATACTGCTTAAATAATCGCGGATCTCTTTGGCACTACTGTTGCTGGCCTGAAGCAATCGTTCATCCTCCTCGTAGATTAGGTATGGTGCTTCACCACCCTTTCTAGATAATATCTTTGATGCTCCTTTCAATACGTGGTACTCCCAACCTTGAACATCAATCTTGATCAAATGCACACGAACTGAATCTGGGATAACTTCATTCAAAGGGATAGACCTAACCTGTAGCTCAATTTCTTCATTAGATTTGAATGCCAATTTTGCACCAGCAGCAGAAACAGCACTGTTGTCTAGCCGGCCGACCAACTGGTAAGATAAGCAACAAGAATGAGTAGCGAATATCAAACAAGATCAAATTATCTCTGCCTTTCTACCAACAACTAATATAGATGCTTAAATAAATTTAAAACATGAACTAAATTTAGTGGATGCTTCAATTGAGTAACACAGATATGAGAGGATGAACGGGAACCAGTTGCATTGCCTAGATGTGGTATAAAGATGGTGGTTATGCTTAATCGTATGCCTACTTCTTGTGTATCAGGTACTTGATTCAAATATTTTGAATAGCAAAACTCAATATATCGGCAGACATTAAGATGAACTACTGCCAAAACCTAACAACCTCGTCTCAAGGTAGGTCCTTACATGAGAATTATCTCATTACGAGGATCAGCAATTAGCGGAAAGGATCTGGGTTCCCCTCCTTCCAGCAAGTCCACCAATCTACGACGCCTCATTCCACTTATCGTTGAAATCAGAGATCCACTGGAGAAGTCTATCGACTCTATTCTACTCATGAGCAATCATTTCCATATTGACAATTTTATTATTACCCAATGAACATCAAAAAAATTACATAAGTCCAGGCAACACTAGTATCCAGCTAAAGGGCACTACCTATATCTTATGAATTTCCGGAAGATTTTTTGTGCCGGTCTCTCATGGTTACGCTCAAACATCTAACTAGTACACACGAGTCCAAAACAGTAAATTCTACAACCCAAAACCCAAGTGAAGGCATAAATTTGGTAGCTTTTAATCTCCCATTGCATGACAATAATGTAGCATTCGCCTAAAAATTGATTCCACAATAAGACTTGCTCTAATTGATAATATCAATTTTTAGGCGAAAGAGGAAATTCATCCTTTGTGGCCATGAGGAAATTATAAGTCACAAAAATCACTCAAACAAGTAACTTGTTCATGATAAGATCTCAATCACCAAAATCCTTTCACTGGTTTTGCTTAATAATAACAATGCTCAAATGGCGTAACAGAATCAAAAAAATGAAACTTTTATCACAGAATCCATATATTACCAAGAATTGAATACAACTCAAATCCAACAATCGTTTTACCTTATGAAAAGTAATATTTCCATGTCGATCCGAAGCAGCAGCTTCAAAGACAGTAACCTTATCACCAACTCTATTAAAAAAGATCCCATCACAAATCCTTTGCAAATTCTCAAAAACAGGTTCAAATGCTAAAACTTTAAAACCCATAGCAGAAGCAGCAAAAGTAGCCATACCCACATTAGCTCCAACATCAACAACATACCCATCATCTTTACTTTTCATTTTCTCTAAAACTTCTTGAATAGTTACAGAAATATCAGGTTTCCTAAAGGGTTTTCCTTTCATCATTCTAACAATGTTTTTATGTGGTTTGTCTGGTAATGAACCTAGATCAGCTATTGAGTATAAAAATGGGTAACGTACACCTTCAACAACATTAGCAATAACTGGGTAAGATTGAGGTGATTTTAAGCAATCATATGGAGTGAAAGAACTAAATATACTTAGGGTTTGAGTGGAAAACTGATTAATGAAATTAGGGTTTGGGTTTGAAGTTTTAGAAGAAGATAAAAAGAAGAAAAAGATAAGGAAAAGTGAGATCGGGAAAAACAATAGAAGATTTCTATTTGAGAAAATTTGTGATTGTTTATCTCTTTTCCAAGCATTTGCCATTGCAATACTAGATGCCCTCAACTCAAAATCTAGTTTTCAGTTCTGTTTTCACTAGTGTCTTTGGAGAAACCTGTAATGGCCTGATGGTTTTCAAGTCAAAAGAAAAAACTTTCATTAACTTCCTTCTGTTCCAAATCTGAGTGTTTATTTATTTATGTTCCCGTATTAATTTTAAAAATACGGAGCTATTGGGTAAAAACGGAAAGCAAGTACATATCAGATAGTTTTCGACTTCCGAGAAAAACTTTGTTAGCCGAGGCATGGAGGGAAGAAATGGCTAGAGCCTAAGAGCAAGTACGGATAGCCAAGGATTTGGCTAAATTTAGGTTGGATACGGTGGGCTGAAAATGACGCCCACCGTCATTAGACTAGATACGGATCCGCAGTTTGATGGGTAGATATCCAATTTGTTTCTCAATCGACTAGATACGGGTGAATTTCTGAAATTCACAGTTTTCACGGATTAGACGTAGGTGAAATATCACTCATCCGTTAGACACCCAAATCTAAGAGTAATATTGGTATTATAATATTTTAGGTGAAAAACAGATAAAAAGGTGAAAGGGTAAATCGTAAAGAATACGAGAGATCAAAATCGTACAAGGCTAGCCTAAACCAAGAAGATGGTCGTTTAAGCCTTGTTTCGATCACAGAGGAGGAAAAAGGGTTGACCTTGGGGAGGGAAGCAGAGAATGATAAGATCAGAGTTTAGTGAATTATAGTCGGAGAACTCCAATATCTATGGTAGAGTTCAAGTAGAGGAGACGAAGTAGTTTAGGATAGTCTAATGAACTTACATAAGCTTGTTCTCTCTACCTTGTGTGTTCTTGTTATTTTTTAGAAATAGAAGAAGTCTCTTATTCATAATGTTTGAACTCGTTAGCTCGTAGGAAATGGAAATGATTGAGAGATAATGAGATGGAGAACATGCCCATTGTTGCTAGCATAACTCTTGAAACTGTAACTCCCATATGGCTAGGAAAATTCTCGTAACTCTAGTGTTCATTATTCTCTCTTCTAGTAATGTTCCATTTAATTCCTTTTTATCGTGGGTGTTTAGTTACACCTCACATGCTATAAACTACCATACCAATACCCCAATGAGTATCCCCCTGTGACATATTTGGTGTCTCGTATGTTTGATGATTATGACATATGACTTTCAAATAATCTAACTACTAGTCTAGTAAAGTTAGTAAGTATAAGTGATGTGATTTTATATAGTGGTAAAAAGAGGTTCGATTCTCGAACTTGTGAAGGTAATGATTTTAGAAAATATAGGACTTAATCTAAAGTAATAAAAATCAGGAAAATAAACTAGAGATGATTTTTAGAAAATATGGAGAAAACCAGGAATCAAGATTCGGTTATTTCTAACAATTTATGTGATTAATCGGGTAATTCTTTTAAATAAATTAAGCTCAAATATTGCCAAAATAGGTTTTATGCAAACAAGTAGAGGTAAATCATAAGCATGGGACATCAGAGGTCGTTAACCCAGCATGACCCATCAAACAAAAACACCACTACTGAATGAAAACCGTTTTTCTATTATGAAACTATGCAATTTTAACAAATAAAAAATTATAGTTAATTAATTAAAAATAGACTTACCACAATAAATTGAGAGAAAAACCTCCTCCATCATCCCAGTAGATATACTTAGCTCATGGTGAAGAAAACTTGCTCAAAATTTGATTTCATTGCTCAAAATATTGATTACAAGGTTAAAGAATAGTACAACAGCTGAACAGATACGTATATAAGTGTCACAGAACAGGGTTCAGCTGTTACAGAGAGCTTTAAGCAACAGAAATGTTCAAAATCTAAGGCAACAGGAGCAGAGCTGTAACAGTGGAACAGCAACAGTTAAAGATGTTGCTTAGTCGTCTTCTTCAGCGATGGTGGGTGAAGAACAGGGCCGGCGATGCACCAGCAGGTGACCGGCGGTGCCGGAACTCCACCGGAATTTCTCTGAATCGATCTCTAGGGTTTTTTTCTTGGAATCTCTTGGTATTTATAGACTTAACAAACCCTAGAGAGAGTTCTAAACCTAATAGAACTCTCTCAAATCACTCCAATCTTCAAATCAAACTCCCAACAGGAACCGAGTCCTGATTCCGGCCAAAATTGGGTTTCCCGAGCTGATTTCACGGGATTTTTCACTGTCTTTTGATTTCTTCCAACTCTAATCGCAATGGGTCATCTTTAATTGCCGAAAACAACCCAAAAATCGAACCCAAATCCTTTTCCTGTTTGCAACAGGACTTCCCGATGAGTTAACCAGCGACTCGGCCCGATCCAGCTCGCTGGGTTGACCCGCTGGGTTGACCCGATCCAGCTCAGCCCGATCCAAGGGTGCCCCAATCCAAAGTGTGGGTGCCTTGATCCATTTTCCCGGGTGCTTTGAACACTTTTTGAGCCAATTTTTTCACAAATCTTTATTCTTCTAATGTACCTACAAAAGTATAAAAACACGTAATAGACACAAAATCGAATACTAACTCACTAGAAATTAAGGTGCAATTTAGACACTAAAAGGTGTCTATCAATAAGCTTAGAAGTGCGCAAGCTTGGAAGTGGTAAGCCTAGATGTGCACAGGTTTGGGAGTAGTACAAGCTTGGAAGGGAAAACACTTGGACATGGTACAAACTTGAAAGCGGTAAGCCTGGATGTGTGCAGGCTTGGGAATGACACAAGCTTGGAAGATTCCAAAGTCAATATTATGCAAAAGTTTTCATGGATTAAGCATGTGATTGGTGCCATTCTCTCAAGGACTAATCAAGGTTGGAATGCGTTTTGAAAGGGGCAAGCATGAACGTTGTGTCCCTGAGGACGTGACCAACAAGGCTAGCTTGGTTGAGTATAGCATGGTCCTCGAGTATGTGACTAACAAGACTAGCTTAGTCGAGTAGAGCATGGTCCTCGAGGACGTGACCAAGTCTAGATTGGCCGAGCAGAGCATGGTCCTTGTTGACGTGACCAACAAGGCTAGCTTGGTCAAACATAGCATGATCCTCGAGGACATGACCAAGGATAACTTGTCTAAGGCCTGACGTAATAAGATTGGCGTGAACAGGACGTGAACCAGGATGACATGAACAAGGCTGACGTGAACCAGAATGACATGAACAAGACTGATGTGAACAAGGATGACATGAACAAGGATGAGTGATGCAAGCAAAAGGTAATGGTCATGGTCGACCAAGATATGGTCCCAAGGGACCATGTGATCTGTGCACGACATAGTCTCTGAGGGCCATGGCTTCATCTTCTTGAGCATTGAGCAAGGTAGGTCCCCAAGATATATATGCTCCATGTTTCTGACATGGGATAAGAATAAATTTGTAAAATTCAATATTTCTGATACGAGACAGACAAATTTATAATTTTCGCCTCTGTCAAAATTCCACCATCTACATCTATCTATCTATATTATATATGAAGGTTATTGTGAGAAGTTAGTAGGTAATATATATTGTTTGAGTTTCCTATTGATTAGGGCTTAATCTTTTCTCCGGTTTTAACTTTCTTTATACTCCATTCCTTAATACTATACATCTTCGCACATTCAGTTCTATTGTTGAATACATAAAGATGAGCTCCAATGTCAATGGATAATGTTGGATATATTTTTGTTGTTATAACAACTTTGTCGTCAACACCATAAGTATCCATTATTAATTGATCAATCTGACCATGTATACCAAAATGAAGTTCATAAAAACACTTAAACATACAAATATGTTAACAAAATGGTTATAAAAATTGCATTTACATAACAATTTCCTGATATTTAGATTATCATGATGCATTTCAATGTTAACAAAAGCTTCATAAGTAGTTTTGTCATTAGTTTTGTCTGTGTTATACTTAATGAACATATGAATTCCAATTTCGACATTTTCTTTGAAAAAATTCAGAGGCAAGGAGCATCGTCTGTGCAAACATCATATTCTCACAAAATTCGCCAATTCACTCGTATATAATTTGTTCATTCGATCACCCGCCGATGTCAAATCCGCCTGGCAATGGACCGGGCACGGGTGAAAATCTCAAATCCACAATATTAATAGATTAGACGCGCGTGATACCAAATGCGCATTCACCCATCCTTTGCTCACCCCTACCTAGAATCAGAAATATATGTACGCTAAAGGTGTACCCAAAAAATATATACACAGATACCCACTTTCACCACACCAAGACTTTGTTATCTAATATTATAAATTTTCAACTCCCATAATATTTATTTATTTTTCTAGATTCTAGAGACATATCCAAAAATCAATCCTATAATGATTACTTGAACCCGGGCACTAATCTTGTTTCTTGAATCAATTAAAATTCATACCGGTTAATTGACACCAGTGCATCTTATCTGGATCATACAAACTCCGTGCGTTATGTATGCCTGAGATGGTTGCACTTGAATCTGGCATGATGGTCCACTAGAGGTAAAACTGGCATTGGAGTGATGGAAACACCAATATTTTTCTTCAACTTGCGAACATGAAAAACTGGATGGATTTTTGAGGTGACAGGTATCTGCAATTTATAACCCATAGTTCTAATTCTTTCAATCACAACAAATGGTTCACACTGGTTAAAAGTTTGAAATTTTTTATCAATGCCACTGTTGTTTTCCTGTAAGGCTGGAGCTTTAAGTAAACATAGTCCCCAACATTGAATGATATGCCAGACCTTTTCTGATTACCATACCAATCCATCTTATCTTAAGCCTTGTGCAAAAATTCTTTAAGTATAGCTAGCATATCATTTCTCTGGGGTCATGTAGTCTTCTACAGATGCAACCGAAGCAGTGAATTCAATAAGAAAAAAAGATCTAGAGGAGTGTATCTATCTAGCTAAAGCCTTGAATAGTCATTTTTAAGCTGGTATGGTGATTGGTGTTACATCACCACTCGTCCAGTAGCAGCCACTGTATTCACCTTTTTTCTCCATGTAGTTCATCTAAGATTATATCAATGATTACGAATAAATTAAAGAGGGTACCAAGTACACCACCAATTTTTACGTTTCAGAACCTATAGAAAATTAGCGTGAAACTTAATCAGAGTTCAATGCAAGAAAGGTATATCCTTGGATAATCTCAAATTGAGATTCTTCTATCATAAGGATGATTAACGTGCAACTTGCTTGTACATTTAATTACAAAGATGAAAATCAATATACCGCGGAAAAGAAAGTAAAACAAGATACCCAAAATTTTGTAACGAGGAAAACTGCAAAGTAGAAAATCGCTGGACCTCGTCCAGTTTGAACACACATTATATTAAGTCGCTACAATCACTAGCCTACTATATAATGACTTCGGTCTGGAATGTAGTTGAAATTGAATAAACCCTCGAAGCTACTGTGATGCAGTTGTGCCCTTATGTCTCTTGACCCTCATAGGAACCCACGCACTTGATTCCCCTAGATAACGTCCTTTACAGGCCTAGGAGTTGCTCCACAGTCCTTTGTGAAGACTACCCTACCTTAAACATGACGCTTGGTGATTTCCTTTTTGATTGTAAATCAAGGCGACATACATCTTTGATATAGAAGAATCTAAATCACAAAATTAGGGTTTCTACTCTTCAAGACTTATAAATGTACCTAATCAATCTATCTCACAAGAATATCAAACTAGATATTTGTCTAAGATGAACTTTTGTGGAAAACTTCAAACCTGGATTTGAAGATGGAGACCTTATCACCAAATTCTTTGTATATGGTGATAAGGGTTAGGAGTTTCTTTCTTCTTCTAATAATTGACAAAGAATATAAAATATTTAATTTAGAAAAATTATCAAAGAATGCAAGATATTTATTTTTATCACACAATAAACAGATTTAGTGATTGGTGGCAACTGACAAAGAATGATTAAGGGTAAATATGTTTTTTGATTTTTTCCTCTAATGCGTAGGGATATACAAAATTTAGACTTTTGATGGTGTAGGAAAATGAAATTTAAGGTATAAAAATAACAAAACTTGGTATAAAAAACCAAGGTGAACAAACTTACCATGCAAAAAACCCTCCCATATTATCTTTTATAAAGAAAAACCATTTTTATTAAAAATAAAACAAAAACCCCATTTCCCTTTATAATAATTAAATTTAGATTTTAATTATTTTCAATATACCCGAATTGCTATTCCTATATAATCTATAAGTTTTAAATGGAAACAAATCTTAAAACCAAATCTTCTCTAAAATTCGGATGAGAGAATTCTGCTAAGAACATATCTTCTCCAAATCTGATTATTTGAAGAACCGAAACATATCTTCTCCAAATTTGGCTAGGGTTTCATCAAAATATATCTTCTCCAAATCTGATTCCTGAAATTCAATTGAAGAATTGTGTTCGTTTTTGGTGTTGTTTAATTGAAGATATCTTCTTCAAATCAAATTCTGCTGTGTAAGTGAAGATTTGAGTTCGTTTTTGGTGCTGTTTAATTGAAGAACATAAATTCTAGCTTCGATTCATCTCAAACAGTTTCAAATCCATTGATTATTTGAAGAACCGAGTTCGTATTTGTTTAAGTGAAGAATAGAAACTCAGCTTCAGTTGTATTTCATCAGGTAATTTTAATTTTCGATTTATTGATTTTGGTTTTTATTTGATTATCATACTTTTGAAGAACCAAACTCAAAATTGTA
Source organism: Papaver californicum (assembly GCA_023531435.1). Lineage (NCBI taxonomy): Eukaryota > Viridiplantae > Streptophyta > Magnoliopsida > Ranunculales > Papaveraceae > Papaver > Papaver californicum. The sequence continues at coordinate 10,209 of JAJJMC010009135.1, forward strand.
TTCGTTTCTGTTCAAGTGAAGATCAGGAACTGTAACTTTAATTTGTTTTTTTTTGAAGATTCCTACTGTATTTTCAGTTTTTTCTTTCAATTTTGATCATATTCTCATTCGGTTTAAGCTTTTGTATTAGTTCAATCATTCCTCTGAAAATGAAATCCAACTTTCAAATGTTGTTGTTGGTGTTGTTGTTTATATTCACAAACAAGTGAAACCGTTTTTGGTTTCATACTTTTTGTTGTATATAATTGGAATCAGAGTTTGTTATGTTTTTGATGTTAATTTTCAAATGTTGTTGTTGGTGTTGTTGTTTATATTCAGTGAAACCGTTTTTGGTTTCATTCTTTTTTTATGTATATTATTGGAATCACATTTTTGTATGTTGTTGATGTTAATTTTCAATTTTTGTTGGTGTTGTTGTTTATATACACATACAGTGAAACTTATTTTGGTTTTATACTTTTGTCTGTAGGTTATGAAATCATATTTTTGTTATGTTGTTGATGTTAATTTTCAATTTTTGTTGGTGTTGTTTGTTTATATACACATACAGTGAAACTTATTTTGGTTTCATACTTTTTCCTGTAGGTTATGGGTCATATTTTTGTTATTTTGTTGATGTTAATATTCAAATTTTGTTGTTTGTTGTTATTTATATTCACATACAGTGAAACTTATTTCAGTTTCATACTTTTTTTCTGTAGGTTATGGAATCTGTTCTCGCTGTTATATTTCACAAAGATGATACATTATCTTTTCGTATTGGTGTACAAGCATCTGTTTGTGATTTGAAGGGTAGTATATGTTCAAGTTGGTGTCAATTCTCTTCTCTTTCTATTGAAATTTTCCACATATTTTGTGATCAACAAAAGGTTATCAATTCTGATTTTGATCTCCAATCGGTTGCTTTATTTACTTTGTTTAATAAGCTTCCATATGTTGAGTTACATGTAAGACATAGAGATGAGTCCTCAAGTTGTAATTCAGAAATTTCAGCAATCATACCATATGAGCAGCCACGAAGTTTAGGAATTATATATTTTGAGCATTCAACACTTACAAATTTAGTTGATTATGATGTTCGTAATAAAGTTAAAGAACCGTTGAAGTCTACGCATTGGTTTGGCCTTTTTCAGGGTGTCAATCAGGTGTTTAATGGAGGTGTTCAACAAATTTGTTCTGATTTATTGAAATATCATGCAATATCTGGGTATTCATTTAAGATGACAAGGAATGAGAAGTTGAGGATTGGTGCATGTTGTTCTAAGAAAGAAGAAGATAAATGTGAATGACATATATATGCTGTTTCTATTGATGGTGTTGAAGGTAGTCCTTTTATTATCAAGGAGTTAAATAAGAAGCATACTTGTTGTGGTGGAGTTGTAAACAGACCACATTTGTCGAAGAAACTTATTAGTAGCTTGATTCTTGAAGAGATTAAACAGAATCCAAAGAAGAAGACAAGAATATTATGAATCAGTTTACAAGAGAGTACGACTTTGACATTAGTCGTTATTATGCATATACAGGGAAGAGGCATGCATTGAATATTACATGGGGAGAGAACGAGAAATCATTTATGTACTTGAAATGGTATACCAACAAATTGACTGAAACCAATCCTGGATCTCGTGTTGTTTTGGAAGTTGAAAATGGGACTCAAAAATTTCAGAGATTGTTTATCTGTTTCGGAGCATGCATTCGTGGATTCAATTAATGTCGTCCTTTGTTATTCCTTGATGCATCCCATTTGAAGAGAAAATACCTTGGTCATATCATGGCAGCAACAGGTCTAACCGGGAATGACGGTAATTTTCTTAAACATTCTATTTTGTTTCACATTAGCGAAACCTATTTTTTTTACAAAAAAATGTAATTGATATGTATGAAACCTTATTCGGTTTTATTTTTTTTATATGATGAGTCATTTTTTCTACAGAAAAATGTAGTTTAAACGGATGAAACCTTTTTCGGTTTCATTGTTTTTTTATATGCTGAGACATTTTTTTTTCTGTTCTGTTTTTTCAGAAATCTATCCTTTTGCTTATGCTATTGTTTCTTCGGAGAATGACGCCAACTGGAAATGGTTTTTGGAGAATTTGAAGCAAGTACTTTTTCTTATGCGCAAAAAGCTTACTTTTGTTAGTGATCGAGTTACTGGTTTGGTGAATCAAATCCCTGATGTATTCCCTGATGCTGCTCATGGTTGGTGTTATTGGCATATGAAGAACAATATCAATACATACTTGTCGAAGTCCAGTAAGGTTTATAACAATTATGTGCTTGGGTTGTTTGAAAAATGTGCATATGCTAATACACATATAAAATTTTCATAGAACTGGGAGAATTTATTGCAGGTCAAAAATCAGAAGTTACATGATTATCTGAGTAGAGCTCCGATTGATAAATGGGCAAGTTTTTATTTCCCGGGTCGTCGTTATGGTAGGTTGTGTTCGAATATTGCTGAGAGTTTCAATAGTTGGATCGTTGAAGAGCGAGAGATGCCTATAGCCATTATGGTTGATGAGATCATAGTGAAGCTTATGAATCAAATATGTGTACGTCGTGAGGAATGTGCAACATTATTGAAGTGGCGAGAAACTTTGTGTCCAGAGTTTGAAACTGAGTTGTACAACAACAAGATGCACGGCCGTGAATACATTTTCACCAAATCGTCGCAATATGTGTTTGAAGTTCATTCTACATTAACACAAAAAGTCGATTTGGAAAGAAGAACATGTTCTTGCAACCGCTGGCGCATCAACGGTTTTCCTTGTGCCCATGCTATCCGTTGTATCATGCTAAATGAAGAAGACCCGTATAAGTATGTTGAATTCTATTTTACAGTAAAGTTCTATCGTGAATCCTATGCAAGACCAATCAATCCTGTTCCCACAGTTGAAAAGCCTACGGTTGTGTCTCCAAAATCTCTTGTTCTTGGTCCTGATGCTCTACCACAACCTGGTCGTCCAAGGAAGAAGAAGAGAATTCCTAATACAGGTTCAGTTCCTAATAAGAAGATGAGAACTTGTGGTAGCTGCCATGTTTTGAGTACCCATAACCGAAGGACATGTCCTGCGCGGCAGATGTGAATTTATTTTGACAACAATTCATTGATTTATTCATTTTCATTTTTTGTTTAGAATACTATATGTTTCAATCTTCATATTGTTTACAGTTAAAATTTCATTTTTGCTTCAGGTCTTTCATGTTTTTTTGTTTTTTCAGAGTTACAGGCTTTTGATAAGTTACAGGCCTGTAATGTATGTTTTTTTATCTATAAAATGATGACACCTTTTTTGGTTTCATAGTTTGTTTTCTTCTGGAGTAAGATGAAATTTAAAAAGACTATGAAACCTTTTTCGGTTTCATAGTGTTTTTCTTTCTGGAATAAGATGAAAACAAAAATAAATGATGAAACCTTTTTCGGTTTCATAGTTTGTTTCCTTCTGGAATAAGATGAAATTTAAAAAAACTATGAAACCGAAATATGTAGTAAGATGAAATAAAAAAAAACAATGAAACCCTTTTTGGTTTCATAGTTTTTTTCACCTGTAATAAGCTGAAACAGAAAATATTGATTAACATTTCTCATAAATCATACTGTAATAAGATGAAACAAATCATTCAAAAAGATTTTCATCCTTAAGAGTATTGATTGATCAAAAGACTGATTAATATTGAATAAGATTTTTTTTACGTACAACCATTTGTATTGTATCATAAACTAATTGTTTAACATTGTTGCAACCTAAGTTTCAACCTCTCTTTCATGAACAGACAACCACCATGAGGTTTGACCATCAATCTTCTTTTCTCTTCCACTTTAAGTTGCAACTTTGTCAAGGAGTATTAGTCTTCAACTTTGTCAAGGAGTATCTTGCATGCCAACTTTGGCCTCATATTTTGCACCTTTTGTTTTATGTGCTCTTCGGATGAAAAATTTCCTTTCAAAAGGCTCTTCATGTAATAGCAAACATGAAGTCCGTAATGATTCCTGAAATTAACAAAACAATATCTTTAAATTAAAAAAATACAAAAAAGGATTAAAATGAAGATATCACAATTTCTTTTAAAAGTACTTACACATCTTGTTGACAGCAGAAAGGGGTGTTCAAAATAAATTCTTTTGTTTGATTTGATGGGTCCAGGCAGAGCTTTGATACACGTTTTCTGAATGCTGACACCATTCTTTCCTTCATGCTTTCAGCACTTTTTTTGCATTCATCTTCAGTGGAGGCCATTGAGTTGTAATGAGAGAATTCTCCAGTCTCATTATCAAAGACTAACAATGTTCAGTGATATGTCTTTTCACTTAGTTTTGTTATGATTGGAACGAAGACATATTCTGGAGTGTAGTCCATTTTATCAATGAAAGCTTCAATCGCAATGTGACAACTTTTACCGATTGAGTGCATTGTCTGAAATTCAATAAAAAATCAAAATGAGTGCATTGTTGAAAGTCAGTGAAACCTTTTTTTTACAGAAAAATGTAATTGAAACAGATGAAACCTTAATTTGATGAAACCAAAATTGGTTTCATTGTTTTCAGAAAGACACTTGTATAAGATAAGTTAGATGAAACTTACATAGACATATGTGCTTAGGAAAACAACCCTTTTGTACTTAGGAGTACCATTTGATTTATTGATGTTCTTTGCTATTTTTTTTGCAATTTGAGCATGTAGAACTCAATCATATCTCCTTTTATGTCACCTTTTCTTATCAAGGCGTTCATATCTTTTCCTGTAATGAACAGGCCCATATCATCCTTCTCCCAAGCCATGTCACTGTTGTTATATTGTTGATAAACAAATTTAATATTTAAGAAGAATAAAAGAAACTAAAACACTTAAATTATTTAACCAAAAAACTTAATGGTATGAATGCCACTTACCTTTCATTGTGCATTTAAAATATCTGCACATAATCTGTTTTTCATTTGAACCCAGCAGTTGCATAATTTTTAAGTTGTCCACTGCTTTCAACTTGTCTTCCCTTTTCTCTTTTTGTTTTTTCTCCAACTTTTTCTTTTGATTTCTGCTCACACACCGAGTCTTTTTTCTTTTCTTATTCTTAGCATCTCCAGGTGTATAATCCTGCATCTTGACAGGTGCTTGCATTCTCCTTTGGTTTTCTCGAGATTATGTTACTCAATTTTTTATCGGGACTGATGTCTTCACCATCTTCTTTCTCACTGTCAGTTTCCGTCAATCCCAACTTGAAATGAGGCACATCATCTTCTAAAGCAATTACATCATTTGCCATGTTTATAATAGAATAGTAGCACATGGCTACTACTTGGCTTTGATGTAGAAGTCTTGGTTGCATACTCGTCTTCCATTTGCTGAAGAATAGTTTCATCAATTGAACCTTGGCTTTGAGTTGACACTTTAATATGTGTCTCTGGCTTTTATGAAGATCTTTTTTCGCTTCCATTTCTACTCTCTCAGCGACTCTGATATCTTCTATAGTGTATGGAGTCAATTCAGAAATTTCTTTTATTGCATACCTCAAGTTACTTTTCGTCAAAGAAGATTCAATTTGTTCAGCCACTTTTATATCTTCAATTGTGTTCGGAGTTAACTCCGAAACTTCTTCCATTATACTGTCCTTGGATTGCTTCGCTTTGATTTCAGATTCTACCTTCTCAGCCACCTCCAAATCTTCAATTGTGTTCGGAGTTAACTCTGAAATCTCTTCAGTCTGAACTTCATGAGCTGAAACCTTTTCAGGTTCCACTGCGTCATGTTGCTACTAAACATCTTCATGAGCTGAAACCTTTTCAGGTTCCACTGCATCATGTTGGATCTGAGCTTCTTCATTAGCTGAAACCTTTTCAGGTTCCAATGCGTCATTCTGCTCCTGGACTTCTTCATGAGCTAAAACCTTCATGAACTGAAACCTCTCTTCGTTGAACAGACAACCACTGCATCTACAAACCTTTTTAGGTTCCACTGCATCATGTTGGATCTGAGCTTCTTCATTAGCTGAAACCTTTTCAGGTTCCACTGCATCATTCTTCTCCTGGACTTCAACATGAGATGAAACCCCTTCAGGTTCCACCGCGTCATGTTGATCCTGAACTTCTTCATGAGATGAAACCTTTTCAGGTTCCACTGCATCATGTTGTTCTGTTTCTTCAAATATATTCATTACCTGCAATATTTATTGATTTCAGAAAACAAATTATAGTAAATCAAATCAAATCAAATCAAATCAAATCAAAAAAACAAAACAAAGTATAGTAAATTATCACCTCATCATTGTCAGACTTTTGTTCTCTATCTTCTTCAACCTCAACATTCACATCATCTTGGTCTACCATTGCATCCATAATTTTTATAGTATTGGTTATCAATTCCTCCATATCTTGTTCAGTGTATGAAACTGTTTCTGCTTCATCTCGCTTACGTTTCTTTCTCACGTAAGTCTTCCTCACTGGTTCTAGTTCTAACTTATCTTCAGCATCATATTTTGCGAGAATTGATTGATCTTCTTCCGAAAGCCCATTGTTACCGACGCTTGTAAGCTTTTCAATCAAAATTCTTGTCCACTTATATTTTTCCTTGTATGTGGTATCTTCATTTCCAATTTCAACACTCACTTCATTGCTATCACCAATAGTCTCTTCATTTCTTTCAGAACCAATATCTTCATTTCTTTCAACAACCATCTCATTATCCTCTTCATTTGTTTCACCACCAACATATGCATTTTCCTCTTCATTTCCTTCACCATCTATGTACTCTTCAAACTGAATTTCCTCTTCCTCTATACGCTGGACCAAGCGTATTTCTTGTTCATTATATTCTAACATGAAGGATCCCTGACGGTAACCCACATTCATCTGTGGAATACAAGAAAAGTTATGATTAATAAGTTGGTATTAAATAAACTATGAAACATTTTTTGGTTCCATAGTTTTGCTTTTTCATCTTGAATAAGGTGCAGACATTAAAAATTATAAACAAACAAGAACCGTTGTTGCTTTTACCTTGGAGAAAATTTCTGGTTTGTTGGAGCGATCATCAAAATTATTCACCACGTGCTTGCTTATTTCATCAATGTTCCATCTAGCGAACCTTGCGTACATTTCGCTCCCATCTTCTCTCAAAGTGATGTTTGTCATCTCAGCAAACCAATACTGTAAAAAATCAATACACAATTCAACATTTAAATTAGTAATCAAACTCGGGAAAAATAAAAAACAAACATTTTATGAATCAAAACAAACAAAAATTAACTTACAGTGGGTAAATGACGCAACCTGATACATCATCAACTTCTTCAGGTTTAATTATAGAGTCAATTATATTTTCATGCAAAACATCAGGCCAACACACTTTATTCATCTCAAATACTTGGTACAAGTATTTTGATGTCAGATTCTGCCCACCTTTGTTTGGGAAAAATATCGAAACCAAGAGTGAATAGCTTGACGAAGTCTTCAGCTTTGGTTTCATCTGCTGCTGTTTCCATCATAGCTCTGACAATATCAGTTTTCCTTATCTTCTTAGCTCCTTTAAAGTACTCAACTTGAAACATGTTCACCTTTTTCTTCAGCTCAACATCTTGGTGTATATCTACATTCTTCATCATTTGTAGACCAAAGATGACAGCGAACTGTTCAGGTGTTGTCCGTAGTATCATATTCCTTGCTCTTATCAATTTGAAACAATCTGGTTTATCACCCTTTACACTTCTATAAAATGACCCTAAGATCATCTGAACTGCTCTTGTCGTTTTCTTTAATTTTTCTGCTTGAAGGGTACCATCGAAGAACGGTTTGAAGAAACGCCAAAATGGACATTGAACAAGTGCCTTCATGTGTTTTTCTTTAGTTTGTATCAATGCTTTTATTTTTGGTGCCTCTGTACACAAATGTTGTAATGAGCACCTGTATGGATCTTGATTTTTTTTTCATGTTACAGAATAAGTAAACCATTAGCACAAACAGAACAGAATATGATGAAACCTTTTTGGGTTCCATCAAAACATTCATTAAGTAAAAAAACACCAACATTTTTTAGTCACAACCATACACAAAATAGGATGAAACCTTTTTGGGTTACATCAAAACATGCATTAAGTAAAAAAAACACCAACATTGTTGGTCACAAACATACACAGATTAGGATGAAACCTTTTTGGGTTCCATCAAAACATGCATTTTCTAAAAAACACCAACATTGTTGGTTACAACCATACACAGATTAGGATGAAACCTTTTGGGGTTCCATCATAATACCAATTAAGTAAAAAACCACCAACATTGTTGGTCACAAACATACACAGATTAGGATGAAACCTT
>JAJJMC010009139.1:0-10415 GCA_023531435.1 Papaver californicum
ATACCATAACCAATAACTTCAGAATTTCTGAGAATACTAAAACCAGAATTCGAAAAGTTAAAGGAAATTCCTAAAGGTACAAGTCTTGAAACTGAAATCAAGTTTCTAGTGAAACCTGGTACATAAAATGTCTTTTCTAAATGCCAAGTAAAACCACTACTTAAAATTAAACTGCATGTCCCAACAGCTTCTACATGTGAACTCATCTAACTGCCTGAATAGATGTAGTGTTCACTTCCCATTGGTTTCCTTAGGTTTGTCATACCCTCCAAGGTATTCGAAACATAAATTGTAATACCAGAGTCAATCCACCATGAATTATGATTAATATTAACCATATTAGATTCATAAACAAACGCCAGAAAATTATCACCCTTTAATTCAGGAATGTCATAATTGATATCAGAAATTTTTCCAGTTAAAATTGCTGCAAAGAAAAATATATACATGTTTATAACCAAAAAATTTGAGACTTAAACTTAATCATGATTTACCAATGCAAGTCATGCATAAAAATATGAATCTAGTGACATAAAACTTGCATGTGGGCTAAAGTCCTACTCAAATTAGATTCATAACTACCTGATGAAACTATTAAACCATATTCATTCCTTAATTCATGTGGGTAGATTAAGGAACATAATTCAATATTTCACCCCAATTAATCATACAAATATAATAAAATTTTCTGTAGCCATATTTCATCATATTACATATGATTAATTACAAATTTATGTCTAGTTTCCACGTGTGATTTCTTAAGAAAATTTTAAATAACTAGAGATGATGTGGCTACTCTCTAATTACTAAAATTATTAAATCACTTGACATATTTCTTTAATCTTTGTTTATGTACAATCCTGATGGTCATAATATATATATATATTTAGTTAACTAATTATTTATAACCATTGCACATGTCAACAAATAATAATACAACAAATATATTGGAACAAAATCAATATGATTAAACATATTCTTTAGCACTATATTTGTTTGATATAAGCCAGACCCATAAGCCATACACTTTCAATTGATATGCAAGCGAAGATATACAACTTTTTCTTGACATATTGCTACAGAACCATAAGCCATTCATACCCATAATAAAGTTGAGATCAGTGTCCGAACTAGATGGAAAAAGGCCATATCTTCACTGGCATCAAGATTCTCAATACCAAAGCACAACAACATGCAAAAAAAAAATTGGGTCAGTTCAAGCAGTTAAGTTTTTTTTTTACCAGTAAATAGATAGAAAAATATTATATTTCTACCTTTCCTGCTCCAAGCAGTTTGGACGTCTTAGAGTTGTTGGTGCACGCAATGGACAATTAGAAGCACCATTTATTGAGATTGGGCAAATGTAAATTAAACATATTATAGTGACTGAGCAAATCAATCAAGAGAGTCAGACACAGAAGTACAGATATGAGACATAATAATCAGCCATTTGGGCACCTGAAGGTCTGTGTCCACAAGTACATACTTTTAGCAGAGCACCCAAATAATCTCGAATCAAACAACAGAGTGACCTATTACTGTTTTGAAACCAAAAAATCTCTGCATTTTAAAAAAAAAATTGGAATGATATGACGAGTACTTAGTGCTCAGACAACCACTATCTATTGATACCCATAGATTGAAAATACCATCTAACAACTAAAGAATAACTGACTGGTTGAACTTGGTGCTGGACTAAAATATTTATCTGCTGTCTGATACCACGATTCTTAACAACTACAAGACACTGAGAACTTGCAGAAACTCGAGAAGAGATAAGAAACCAAGGGTTTTAGAGAATCTATACTCTAATCCATGCACTTTATGTCATATATTATGAGTGACCAACATAAGACAGTTTCAAGAAAAGATCTAAATAATTAGTATTTCAAGGAAAATCTATAGTGACAATGACATGAATTCACCCATCAGAATCAACAAACTTCTAATTGTTGATTATTGAAATCATCATGTTTTGAACTTTTTCCTCCCGATTAAAAACAATTACTCCATTTTTCACATAACCGTTAATCATCACATTCCACAAAACAGAATTTTTATCAGGCAGTTTCTCAAACAACTCATGTGCATCGCATATCGCGCCATCCTCAGCATACATTTTAATCAAAGAACTACCAACAAAGATATCCCTCTCAAACCTAGTAGAAATCACAGATTCATGAACCAATCTACCAAAACTCAAAGAACCTAAATTACTACAATCAAGGCAGAGGTGATTACAGGCTCTAATACCAAATGTAAACTTATATGTATCTACATGTATATTATAATCACAATATGAACATACAATAATTAAAGCGGAAGCAATAGAAAGAGATTGATTTTGTGTACCTCCATCTATTGCAATTTGAAAGCTTAAACCGTCCTTGAGTATGCCCCAATTTCCTAGTTGATATGAACTTTTGGTTCCAAACCCTCCTTCTCACTTTTAGATGGTGTATTTTCTTATGAGATTGAATTTGGTGACGTTAATTCTCTGATTTTTACTATCACTTCTTTTTACTAACTCTAGCCATCATAGAGTAGTTGGCATGATAGAATGTAGTGGGTGGTTTTATAAAAATGGGAGAGAATCATGGGGAGTTACCTTGATCAGTTGCAACTTCCCACTAAATGGATCACATTCTTTTTCCCTTAATTTTAGGTCATATGGAAAAAGTCTAACATAAAATACTCTCGAAAATGAGGGGAGCATGATTATGATTTTCTAATTCAAGATAGATTGAATTAATGCACGACTTCTTATTGAATTACAATACGTTATACACTTATACTTAACACATTATATTTTTGTCCCTAGACAATGTAGGTTTGTTGTTGGATATATACTAGAGCAAGACGCATATTGTTGGTTATGTATTAGAGCAAGCATTATGGTGTATAATTTCTTGGCTGAAATGAAAAATATAGTTAAATCAAGAAAAGAGTAATCACTATGGTCCTTGGCTAGCTGGAGCTGTAATCTAAGCTTCTGCCTAAATAGTATTCGACCGAAATTTAGTTACAGCCTTAGTTAAAGGTTGACCTTGACCAGGTGTTAAACTAGTTTGTGCATAATGCTTCATGTCATAGGAGAACCACGATTTCCCCCCTCATTTCTCATCCTCCTCCTCCATCTTGTTCTTAAAAGCTCAAAATAAAGGAGTTTTTGCCCCTTTTGATTTTTAGTATGTTTTAGGTCGTTTCATGACCAAAAAAAATTGTTCTATAACTAAAGGTACTTCCATTGTAAATTTCAATTTCGAATTCCATTGTAACAAAAACAACAACAATTTTGATATGATAATTTAGAGTTGTTGCATCCACTACATTAGAATTTACATATAATTGAAACAATAAATTACTAATTAAAAAATAAACTAGTATTTAGTACTACATAATAATAAATCATTTGTAACATAGACATTTGTATACCAATAATAGGAAGGTTACTTTAGTTGTGGGGATAATTGTAATACATTAGCTCTTGGGGTAGTATAGGTGCTTGAGTTGGTTGTGTTTGTGTTTTTGTTTGTGCCTTTGCTTGCCGCTATAATACTTCTTGTTGTTTGATTTTATAGTAGGCTATATCATCCGCAGTCAAGGTTAAAAAATTCTTGCCCGTTATTTTCATATCTCCCGCCTCCTAGTTTGAAAAGTTTTTTTATTTATTTTTTGTGATATTAGCATTTCTTAAAAAAAGTTGTTATTGTGCTTGTTAATAAGGTTCTTACTTTTTTTGTAATTCTGTAAGATAGTCAATGAGTTTAGATGATGTATCACTCATATTGAATTTTACGATGACGACATTGGCGGGATAGGTAATATGCTTTGTGGTGGGTTTTATTGTGGGGTTGTCCTTGATGTCTTGGTCTTTCTTCTCCTAGGAGTCTAAGACTAGTCTTGTGTTTATCGGGTGAAGTTGAAATTTTTAAAGGATTGCCAAAATAACGATCTAGGTTTTAGGTAGATGGTAGTTCTCAACAGGGACTTAATTTGCAATTGGTGTTACACCAACGTTGTCAAAAGAGTTTCGAAATTGACTTCCGATTGGAGTTGTAGGGTTTCGCCTTGAAGATGGACTAGGGTTAAAGGAAAGACTTGAGTTGCACTTGGTATTATATTTTCGTCTTCCTCCATATCATCATATACAACTTGATCCTCATTAACAATTTGACTCTCAGCTACAAGAACATTATATTTTAACAATGCAAGTTCAGAGTTGCATATGGCAAATATGTTGTTGTTTTTGAAATATAAATAAATAAACCATAAGTTTAGTAGAGAAAAAATATAAAGAAATATAAAATACAATTGTAGTTAACAAAGTTAGAAAACTTACACAATTCTCGTACTCTAATATTCTATTTTTCGAATAAACCTCAACAAGACACTTTGAAAATCTATTAACTTATTTTCTGATCATACTCATTCTACTTTGAATTCCAGTATATATCAGTATGTTTATTAGGATTTTCATGACATAATTCAATAAAATTTTCTATGATTACTGGCCAAAAAAATTTCCTATTCAGATATTTTTCTTCGTTCTCTAAAATACAAAAAACAATAACAAGATGCATGTCTTCTTTAGTACTATAATTTTTATGCATATTTTTTTGTAGAACAGAGAATATAGATGCAAAATAAACTCCACTTGAATAGATAAAAAAAATGGAGAAGAAAAATCAAGTATAATAGATGATTTGGGTGATTTGAGAAGAGTGGAAGGGGATAATCTTATAGCCGCATCTTGTTCATCTATTAAACTTGATTTGGCTCTTCAAATACTTTTTTGCTTTTTTCAATAGTAGCTTTGTTCTTCTGGACCGAGGTTATTAAGATTCATATCCATTATAGTTGTGTTTTGTTTTTCTTGTGCTTGATGTATCTTTTGTTGGTTATTTGTCATAATATCATAAAACTGGATTTTTTTAATTAAAAAAATTGTTAGAGATATTTCGTTAGTTTGTCACTTTGTGAATCGATAATAGATTAATCTATCGTTCTTGAACTACTTCCCGACGATATTTTTCTTGTCTGATAATCCCTTTTTTGATATACTTTTGACGACTTAGTTCTTGTTTTTCCTATGGGTCTCGCCATCTCCTCGTACTTCCAAAGAATTCGTCCCTTCGATAATGTTTTTTTCCTATCAGCCTCTTCAGTTGGTTCATATTCATTTTGGCCTGGGTTCACATTTTGTTGAAGATGTCTTTATAACCAAATCCAGGAAGAGCGCCTCTTAGAAGTTCATAGTAAGCATCAAATTTAAAGGGCATTTGGATTTTCCTTTGAAATTGTTCTCGGCCTTCGTGAGTATGAAAATTGTATATTGTACAATAAATTACTATTACCAATAAATTAATTGAATAAAAAATTAACTCAATTGAATAATTTACCAAGTCATCGTGTGAAGCACCATTTTTTCTCTCCGGTATATAGTGGTAAGAATTCTAACGTACTCCCTCACGTCATTTTTTATTGTACCGAATATATTTTGTAATGATTTGTTGTCTCTGCTATGTTAGTTTAGATAAAGATTCGACGAACTCGTTTCCAAAAAATTGTACTCATTGCTTTCCCATAACCAACAACTCCATCAACAACTACGCAAATATAAGCTAAGTTTGTGAAAATAATATTTTCTTTGGAGGTAAAATTCATCCCCTTATTAAACTAAAATGAGAGACGATTCGAATGTTAGAGAGGAAGAAGAAAAAATCAATGAATTCTGAATAATTTGGATAAATTTTGTTTGCTAATAATGGTTTTGTTCTATAGAGAACAATTCTAAAGGCTAGATTTTCCAAAAAAATATCCGCTAAAATCCAACGGTTCAAAAGATGGAGCCGTTAATATCAAATAGAATACCAAGATCGAATGTGAAAAGAAAAAAACGGTTAAAAAATATTCAAATTATGGGAGAAATCTGATTTCTACGAACTAAATCATGGCTTACCGGGACTACAGGTATATAGTTCTTTATGAATAAATTTTTGATGGATGCATGGGGGTGGGGGACGAATGGTATGTTAACTACTACAATCTAACAGATTTTACTACCACAGTGGGTGCTCACTGTTAGATTGTAGACAAAACTGCTAACTACGACCATCATAGTGTTTGTTCTCCCTGTCCCATAAAAAATGGCTCTTTCATTTTTCTATTTTTGTCTGAACATATACGGAATACGAACAATTTTAGGGAGCATAATACATACTGTTTTCTCCCCACTTTTTTTCCCTTGGCGTCCCTACTGGATATATATACACATATTTCATTTGCCTTCTTTCAAACGGCAATCCTTTATGCAAGGAAATATGTTCTTTCACCAAATAATACCATGGAAGTCTAGAAAACAATAATTTAAAGGGTTCGAGCTTCTCCAACTAATGCCTCTTTAACATTCACCTTGATGTTCACTCTCACTCTTACCCATATCGATATGATCGAAGTTGGTATAGGTGAAAGCCAAATCACATAGGTAAACTAAACTAATAAGATATCTTCATGTCCAGACAAACAGGATCAAAGCTTGATTTGTAAAAACAACTCTGAGATTAAAGAAAACTGAATTAAGATCAAGATAGATTCTTACAACACAAAAAACATACTAGTATTATAGATCATGTCATGATACTCCAATTTCCAAAGTCATTGTTGGATTTGGCTTAGCTGTCTAGATCCCAAGTTTAAGTTACAGAATCATCCTGACGTGTAACAATCTACTAGTAGTATTAAACAGTTAATCAGCAGTGGTAATTAATAACAAATGATTAACTAACTCAAATTGTTGTCTTAATTAACTACTAACTCAAACTATTGTCTTAATTAGCCAACTTTAGCGCATTGTTCAGCTGGGCTGGTATTTACCAAGATTACTATAGGAGGTTACTAATCCAGTGAATCCAACGGTGAAGATTGAAACCTTCGAACAAAATATTTCTCCTGGCAGTATGTTTTGAGTACAAGCTCGAACTAGTCTCACCGTGATCGCGGCTTCATGAAAACACGACATTAACCAATGGGCAGTGGCTAGGCATACATCTAATCTATTAGGTTAATCTAGTGATCATATCATATATAATCTCAATCAAGTTGACTGCTACAAAGTAAAATAATAATAATAACAATCGTGATATATATGGAGTTTAGTTCCATTATTTTTGGGGAGAGAAAATGAAAGACATGTTTAGTGTTTATTTTGTCTCCCTGTCAAAACAGCAAGAATAATGGTGGGTTGTCTTCACTTGGTTTGGTCCCATTTATTCAGTTTCTTCAATCATACGTATTGTTAAATTAAATACTGTATAATATAAGAAAGGAATTATAATTATAATTATATTTTGAGGTTTTGAAACTTATCGAGCTTATCATCAGTTATACTTTTTATCATCTTTAGCTCAAACATATACGATTTTGTTCCCTCTGTTTAGTATTTCTATCCAATAATTTCCATTAAAGTAGGGAAAAGAAACAGCTTAAAGTGATAAGGTCTCATAAGTACCTATATAGGTATTTTATGAAGTCTTTTCACGAATGTTGTTTTCCACGGTTACTATGTAATTCGATTTTAAAGAATTTAGTATTTGATTATGTGTAACTTTATCATCCACCGGTTTGAAATTCAGATATCAGACATGCATGCTGGCTGCAACATATGTATCGATCGATCTCAAAATATTGTCTATGTCTTCAATTTACTGAGCCAACACATAGATAAAACAAGATAATAGGGAGAGTGAAAGGCATGAGATTTGTCTACGGTGAAGCTAACAACGAAACAGACTCATATTAAAATTGGCAATTTGGCATTACAAATATCGCTTTTTTGGAAGAATTTTGAGGTTGATGGTGGGATCATATTTATGTACTTTTGGTTGCCACTTTATAGAACAATATTGGGCCATCATCTCAAATGGGCCTCCATTTCTTTCTTTATCACTTTATTATTATTGAAATGAAAGAAACAAAACAAGGAAAAAGCTCGGAAAAGTGATGATATTTTAGAATCAGTAACCAGACACGTTGAAGTGGGACATAAATGAGTCAAATCAAGTAAAGTTGTAATGACCAACTTGCAACCATTGAATTACTAACTTTTCAATCAATTTGATTATTGATTTGCTTTCTGTTTTTGGCGATGACATGTAAGCCGTGTTCCTGTCTGTTGGCTAGAGGAGAAACATCCAACTTGGATATGTAAGTTTTGAAAGATCACCACCCCATGACCTCACCCATTAAAGATGGGATTAGTGTTTATAACAATGACATGAGAAATTTGATTTGGATTGGACGTAAAAATATCAACAATGTCAAAGAGTTACTTCCAAGATGTTACTTATCGACATCATTGTTGATAAGGTTTTCTTCTTAACCAAAACAAAAATGATTAACCCACTGATCATAAATTTTGTTGTTGATGTTGAAGTCGATCTATTTGAAACCACGTCATTAAAAAAAATCACGATAACTTTTAAGATACGATAAAATGAAACAAATCATTAATCTTACACCATGTTTGTTTATATCTGATTCGCGATTTGAATCTGACTTACCATCTAACTCAGGCCGAGTCAGATGTCTGATCATTTATTTTTTATGATGTGTGATTTGAAATCTGACTCAATAAATTTGTTTAACTCGGAGTTATTTGAGTCAATTATCATTTTATACCTGTTTCGTTAGGTACATATCTGACTTGATTTTTTTTCTTCTACACCTCTAGTATCTTATTATTTTTGAATAAAATAAAATAAATCATACTCAGATATAATAAGTCAGATCCAGTTATGATATATCTAGACGAATCAATTAAGTCTCTAAAAAAAATAAATCCGTCCGTTTTGGAATTGTAATAGCGTGCCGCACACATTTTGCTATACATTCATGTACATCCTCTTAGGGATAGCCTAGCTAATATTGTGGAGTAAAAAATCTGTCCCGGTGAATACATGCACACTCCAACGTGGATAAACTAATTTTTATCGGGTGAAAAATCAGTTGGGGTAAATATGAATTTCCAGGGCAACTAAAGGCTCAGAACATGCCACATCCTCTCACACCGCGAAACCTTATTATAAATGAAAACAACCACGGTCGCTGGCTCATCTTGTCCTATTTCTAATGCTGAGTTATGAGGTGTCCTCGAATGTGGTTGGTACATACAGGGCGTTGTACATAAGGAGGGGCAGATGCATCATTCTAGAACCATATCAGCGAACCTGAAGTGACGATCATTGGAGCCATAATAATGGACCCATCAGATCAGGACGCGTGTTATGCAAAATCCCCAAAAAAATCTTATGGCTTCGAGGACCATATGCTTTTGGATGACCCAACTGTTAGATTTTGAAGCCTGATATAGGGGCTCCAACATCAATAGAGGGGCTCCAATAATAAGACGAAATAGGGACACTATGAAGTAAAACTCAAAAACCCCTTATCCATAATATTTTCACAATACCCAAATCACCCTTTATTAATATGTTAATTACCTTAAATAGTGAAAATTTAATTAAGCTAATCATGGTTAATTAAATTTAATCTTTGACTAACACAAATTGAAATCAAATTTTTTTTTTTGATTTGTGATATGGGGATGAAAAACTAGATGAAATGTGAGAAAAAAATTTCGTTTTTTTTTAAACCCTAGTTTTTGATTTAATCAACCATAGTAACCATTTAGGTCTTTCTAGATTAAAATCTTGATCATTTTATGGCTCAAATTAGATGAAATCACGAATTGAAAGTTTGATTTTGTGTGATTCAGAGACAGTTACGGTTGGGTTTCATTACGAACCCAACCGTAACACCAAGAACACCGAAGAACACCTTCAGTTACGGTTGGCTTTTGACTCCAAACCCAACCGTAACCTCAAGAACACTATGAACACCCTTTGAACACATAGTTACGGTTGGGTTTGGCTTAAAACCCAACCGTAACTCATCCTTTTTAGCATTGATTTTTGAGGTCAAATTTGAGTTTTAAAATCCAAATTTTGAAGTTATTCAACCATTTTAACTAGATTGTAGGTAAATTGGGTCATTCAAACACACAAAAACCGAAAAATCAACAAATTAGAGATTCCAAATTTTGAGTTATCAGTAGAATTTACGGTTGGGTTTTGGCTAAAAACCCAACCGTAACTAATTATGTTAGTTGCATGTTTCATGATATAGTTACGGTTGGGTTTTGCATTAAAACCCAACCGTAACTAATCTTTAAACCCCAATTGTAAAATTATATAAATAAATTTTGAGATTTTTTCATTTCTATCTTGTAGAGAATTGAAAGACGAATCTAACCCAAAAAAATGAGGTCAATCGGACATCGTATGAAGGAGTTATGATCAAAACGGTAAATTTTTTTTTTGTATCCAGGAATAGTTACGGTTGGGTTGGACCAATAA
>JAJJMC010009148.1:0-10860 GCA_023531435.1 Papaver californicum
TGAGCTTAAACAATTTGGAAAAGTATGATTCTTTATTACATAAAAGAACGTTTCTCTATTGTTAGTTTACATTTATTTAACTTGAATCCAAGAGTTTGATTGGTTGTTTAGCTGAAAGGAATTTTTGGCATAAACAATTTGGCGCTAGAAACAGGGAGTGAAAAAAGGATTTATCCTACCTGATAAATGAAAAAGAGATTTAATGAAAAAACTAAATCATCCAGGAAAGAAAAAATTTTTGGTAAGAAAAGATGGGAAAATTTAATTTCGCAAGATGTGAAAAGTAAGGGTAAAGCTTATTTACATAAGTATATTTTATTAACATGAAAAATACCTTGTGAGGAATAAAATAATAAAAATATGAAACAAAGATTTTATGAAGAAGGAAAAGCTGGACTTGTGATAGGGAAAGTTTACAGTTAAAATAATAATTAGAATCTCTTATGATTTAATAGATAAGAGTTCATTTGACTAATTTTCTGAGAAAATATTTTTAGATATCGAGGAAGGAAAACGATCGAGAAGGCAAAAGATAGTGAAGAAACAGCAAATTCTAGAAAATATGTCTCAAGACGCGAATTCTGGGAACCAAAATAGTAATGAAGGCTTGGAAAATAGAAAAGAAGAAGGGAGTGATTCAGGACAACAACAAAGCATTGAGGGAAATCATACCCCAAGTCAAGAATTAATGTCAAATACTGTGGTTCAGAATTTCTCTTCAGATCATGAGAGTTCTCGAAGAAAGACACGACAAATACATGACCTATTAGAAGAAATAAAGGAAATAAGAAAGGAACAAAGAGCAAGCAACCATCGAATTGAGTTACTAGCAACCGAAAATCAAGTTTTAAAAGATGTAATTCAGCAAGAACAAAGACCAACTGTGACTAGAGTACGAAATCAGGAGCCAACGTCGAGTAGACAAATATCAAGAAATGAACAGCGGAATCCAGATCAAAGAATAGTGTTAGCAGGATCGACATCTCGGGTAAGAAGACAACAGGAAAGTGACTTTCAACGAACCCAATGGGAAACATGTTTGGAAGCGATGGAACAAATGAAGGAGGAAATTAAAGGATTAAAAAATAAAGAGGGGGGAAGGATAGAAGAGGTATTGAAAGAAGCAAAGCGAACACCGTTAGCGCAACATTTAACGCGCGTATCGTTACCAAGAGAATATAATATTCCAGTGTTCGAATGTTACGATGGAACCAAGGATCCAACATCGCACTTAAAGTATTATAACCGAGTAATGTCGCGATAGGACGATCATGAAGCGATCATGTGCAGATGTTTTCCGTCAAAGTTTAACATGGACAACATTATTGTGGTACGACAGATTACCGGAAAATTCTATCAATAATTATGCACAATTGGTTAGAAAATTTTTAGAGGCATACATGTATAACAGACCAATTGATTCAGGGGAGGACAGACTTTATTCTTTAATGTCATGGCCAGAAGAATCGATCCGATCATATACAACTAGATGGCATTCAATATATCAAGCAATAGGTGATTTAGACCCAATGACAGCTATAAACCATTATAAATGGGGGATTGTAGATCGGAAGAGTCAGCTCTTTGTTGAAATCCATCGAAATAATCCAAAAACTGAAGGCAAATTGAGAGAAATAATAGAAACATGTACGAGACTCCAAGATATACAGGATCAAGGATCGAGAATTAATTCTGAAAATCAAGGAAATACAAGGAGAACAAATTCAGTTGAAGAATTACCAGAACAGAAAAGGAAATGTCTTCCAAAAGTTGAATCAAAAGGATTAAAACATCCTCGACAAGGGAATGGAAAAAATTTTGCTCAACAATTTTGAGAAAGAACTTTTACCAAGCTTAATATTTCATATTTCAGGTTATTCAACATTTTGAAGAATCGACCAGGTTTTCAATGGCCAATAACAAAGGGAAATCAACCGGAACATACACAACATTCCAAAGACTATTGTGAGTACCATAACTACAAAGGGCATACAACAAACAACTGTAGAAATTTTATAGCATTGGTACAAAGAATGATCAATGCTGGAGAATTGAAGGAATTTGTTCAAAAAATTGAACCATCAGAGAAATATGATGAGGGCAAAGCAATACATATTCCATATAACAAACAGACAATTAATATGATTTCATGTGTGGAAAAGTGTGATATGGATTTGAATGTAGCAATCAACAAGAAATTGTGCAAGAGAATTCGGAACCACGAGGCCTTTAGAGTTCAAGGAAGGCAAGTAGAATTATGGGAGGATTGGATGGCACATCCATTAACATTTTCTGCACAAGAAGTAAATCAAGAAATTGAAATGCATAATGACCCTCTTGTGTTGACGTTATTGATATCTGGTTGGAATGTCAAGAAAATACTCTTGGATGGGGGCAGTTCATTAAATGTGATGTTCTACAATACATTTTGTAAAATGGGTTTCAAAGAAGATCAACTCATCACTTCACGATTTGTCATTTATGGATTTAATGGAATATCGTCCAAGCCAAAGGGAGAAATTGATCTTGAAGTTTCAGCCGGACCGATCAACATCCTGACAAGATTTAGTGTTGTGGATGCACCATCCCCGTACAATGCTATAATTGGAAGACGATGGGTTCATCAATTAAAGGGTGTAGTATCAACTTATCATCAGTATCTACGATTTCCAACACCACGAGGAGAGATGGAGATAAAGGGTGATCAAGAAGATGCTAAACTTTGTATAATGGCAGAGACAAGAATAAATGAAGAACGGGAGCATTTACAATGTAAAAAGAAAAAAGAGTCAAAAATTAAAGCAAAGGAAGAAGAAATAAATCAATACCTAGAAAAAAATGCAAAAAATAAAATAGAAAGTGAAAAAGGAAAGAACAGCAAAAATCAAGAAAAATTGGAAAACCAGCCGCAAAAAGGGGCGATGTAGCAATTAAAGGGAACCCCAACTCCAATTGGGATTCCAAAACCAGTTTTCACCCCAGTAGAGCAAACAAAAATCATAAACATTGGCACCGCAGAATGCCCCAAGCAAGTGCGAATTGGGACATTAATAAAATCAGATGTGGAACAACAGATAGTCAAATTACTCTGTGAATATACAGATGTGTTCGCTTGGAGAATAGAAGACATGCCGGGGATCGATCCCAGCATCGTCCAGCATGAATTAAAAATACATCCTGATGCAATTCCTTTTCGCCAACGGATACGAAAAGTCGAACCGGAATATCATGAACCAGTGGAAAAAGAATTAACAAAACTTTTAGATGCAGGGTTCATTCGAGAGGTACGATACCCTACATGGATTTCTAATATGGTAATTGTCCCGAAGAAGAACGGTGGAGTAAGAATTTGTATAGATTTCACCAATCTAAATAAGGCATGTCCAAAAGATAGTTATCCACTCCCAAACATTGACCAGTTAGTAGATGCTGTTGAGGGACATGAGATGTTATCATTTATGGACGGACAATCTGGGTACAACCAGATAGCATTAGCAGAAGCAGATCAGGAACACACATCGTTCTTTACTCCGCGAGGATTGTATTGTTACACTAGAATGCCATTTGGACTACGGAATGCAGGAGCGACATATCAACGCCTAGTGGATGCAATATTCAAACCATGGATCGGAAAAACTTTGGAAGTTTATGTGGATGACATGTTAGTAAAAAGCAAGTTATCTGGTGATCATTTGCGGAACCTGGCTGAGATTTTTGGTGCACTACGAAAGTATAAGATGAAAATAAATCCAGAAAAGTGTATTTTTGGTGTTACATCAGGGCGATTTTTAGGATATCTGGTTACAAAAGATGGAATTCAAGTTGATCCAGCAAAAATACGAGCAATAACGGATATGCCATCACCAAACAGTATAAAGAGTGTACAGAAGTTAAATGGGTGTTTGGCTGCACTAAGTAGATTTATTGCAAGATCATCAGAACGATGTAAACCCTTTTTTGATGTACTTAAGAAGAAAAATAAGTTTGAATGGAACGATCGTTGTGAGCAAGCATTTCAAAGTATAAAATTACATCTTGCCACATTGCCAGCATTACAAAAACCAGAACCAGAAGAAATGTTAACTTTGTACATAGCAGCAACAGAAAATGCAATCAGTGGAGTAATGGTGCGAACGAATGAGAAAATCGAGAAACCTGTATACTACATCAGCAAGACTTTGAATTCAGCAGAAAGAAATTATACTAAGATTGAACAATTAATTTTGTCAGTGGTATTTGCTACTCAGAAGTTACGCACTTATTTTCTCACTCATTATGTTCGTATTTTAACCAAAGCTCCATTGGAATCAGTTTTAAAGAATACAGGGAAGGTAGGAAGAATAGCAAAATGGAACGCTCAGCTAGAACAATACAACATTGTTTACGAGATACAAACTGCGCAGAAATCCCAAGTTCTAGCTGATTTTTTGGCAGATTTTCCAATCGAGGAAGAGTATGAAATTCAAGGACTTCCGGGGTGTGAAGAAGAAGAACCAGTAGATATCCTAGATTCAAATAGTTCACAACGATGGGAGGTTTTTGTTGATGGGTCGCGAAATAAAGAAGGGGCAGGAATAGGTATCGTGATTACAGCACCAAAGGGAGAACGTATGGTACACTCATTTCGACTTGAGTTCGAAGAGCATACAAATAACATAGTAGAATATGAAGCAGTAGTTCATCCTCTCAAACTCATTATTGAACTAGGAATAAGTGATGTAAGACTCACAAGTGACTCGCAGCTGGTGATTAGACAGATCGAGTTAAAATATCAAACGGTCGATGAGGACTTGGAACGATACAAAAATCTTGTACAAAGTTTAACAGTTTGTATTCCAAATATTATTTTTCGACATTTGTCTCGTGAAAAGAATCGACATGCAGATGCACTGGCGTATATCTCGTCCATGATAAATGACCCAAATACTAAAGCGCTAAAAACTGGGAGAATATACGAGCCATCCATAAGAGCACAAGTGTTAAATAACATAGAGGAAGATGGTATCGATGACTCAGCCATACAAAGTGCCACATCTACATCGCAACAAGAAAATGATCAACCAAGTGAGCCCGATTGGAGAGCCCCGATACATCAATATTTACAAAATAAAATGTTACCAACAGATTCTAAAGAAGCAAGGAAAATTCAACTTAAGTCAAACAGTTACCAACTTAGAGATGGAATTCTTTATCGACATTCTTTTCTTGGACCATTATTTCGATGTTTATCACAAAAAGAAGGATTACGAATTCTCAAAGAAATACATTATGGAGATGCAGGAAACCATAGTGGAAGACGATCGCTAGCATTAAAAGCCAAAATGCAGGGTTATTATTGGATTTCCATGTTGAAAGATTCGGAAGAAATGGTTCGAAGGTGCGAAGAATGTCAACGATTTGGTAAGAAAATCAAAGCACCAGCTACGGAATTAAATTCAATACTTAGTCCATGGCCATTTGCGAAATGGGGAGTTGATATAGTCGGACCATTAGCTGAAGGCACAAAGAAAAGAAAATACTTAATTGTGGCCACTGATTATTTCACCAAGTGGGTAGAAGCAAAAGCACTAGCGCGAATCAGAGACACTGATGTTTTTACATTTCTATTTGAGAATATCATTTGTAGGTTTGGGATTCCAGCAGCGATAGTCTCTGATAATGGAAAACAATTCCAGGGGAAGAATATCGATATGCTATTTGAAACATATAATATTCAGAAACATAAGTCTACACCTTTTTACCCACAAAGTAATGGGCAAGCAGAATCCACAAATAAAACAATCGCAACAAATCTGAAGAAGACATTGGATGGATATTATAATAAGTGGTGCGAACAATTACATAATACATTATGGGCATATAGAACCACGAGAAAAGCTTCAACTGGAGAATCACCATATCTTCTTACTTATGGAACGGAAGCAGTAATACCAACAGAGGTTATTTTGCCTATGACCAGAACAGAAGCATGGGAGAAAAACCTAAATTCAGATCTCATGTTACAAAAATTGGATGACTTGGAAGAAAAAAGAGAAGTGGCACTCCAAAAGATGGAGAATTATCAAAGGGGATTAGCTCGAGAATACCATAAGCGTGTAAAATCCCGAAATTTTGTCCAAGGTCAATATGTCCTCCGGCAAATAACAGAACACCAAAGGGACAAAAGAGCAGGAAAATTCGCACCAACATGGGATGGACCATACGTGATTCAAGCGTCGGCAGGACAAGGGTCGTACTATCTTCAGAATTTGCAAGGAGAAATTTTAAAGCATCCGTGGAATGCACAATATTTAAAGCTTTACTATCTGTGAATAACAATGCAATGTTACCACAAAAAGCAGGTACATAGACAATTAATTCATTAATTTCTTTTATAATCATTCCAAGAACATCGTACCATGGAGAATATTATAATTCCATTAATCCAGGAATGTCATATACTTTGAATCCAGGAACATCATATCTTGGAGATTGTCATGATTATTAATATAATCAAAATTCCATTAATCCCGGAATTTCATATACTTTGAGCGCTCAAAATTATTCCAGGAACATCATATTCTGGATATCGTTGCGATTGACGACATAATCATATACAAAAGGTGAACATTATCCTTAGAGAATTTTATTAACAATGAAATTCTTATCAAGAAGGGGTTCCTAATTATTGGTTTATCAATTTTCAGAGTACAGTTCGGGACCAACCCTGTATCTTACCCCTGGCCCGGGTTTGTTTCGTATTTGTGGGATCTCGAACAACATGATTTGAGGTAAAAAGTACTTCAATTCATGGTACTTAGAAAATCATATGATAGCCAAAAGAATTACTTAATCACATCTTCTTGTGCAGGAAATAACATTAAAGACATATCAAAAGGATGCAAAAGAAAATCAATGAAAGATAAACAAAGTACAAGATAGTGTAGTCAACAGTAAATGAAATTACAAAGGACATAATCAGATATCGGGAAGACCGGATCGAGATGGTGGAGGAGGAACTGCAGGCACAGAAGCGCGCTTACTAAGCACTGAAGGATCGGATTGTGCACGATCTAAAGCAGTATTGAAGGACATTGCAATTTTCGCTTTAGCATCCTGCCTGACCCATTGAACGAAATCACGCCCAAAGTTGATTTCTTTGTGAAGCTCTTCGATTCTTTGCTGATTTGCTTCTATTTGAGCACTAAGACACGATTTTTGATTTTTCTCTTCACTTAATTGTGCAGCTAATGAATCAATCTCTTGTTCACGAGCAGCAATTTTGGAAAGTTCAGTAGATAGTCGAGCATGTAAACTCTCAATTTTTGAGGCGCTAAGGGTCACATTATATTCAGAAGTCTTTAACTCTTGAGTAATGTTTTTCACTGAATCTTTCGCTGTATTAAGCTCAGTTTCTACTTGTATTGCTCGATCCTTAGCTTCATTAAATTTTTTCTCCAAATCTGAAAATACAAGAAAATATCAGACAAATTTTATGATAACAAGAACTATAAAATCAGGTAAACCAAAAATGTACCTCTGACAACAGATTTAAACTCTAATTCTTCTTGAGTTAGCAATTTTACAACTTCTCGATATTTTGATTCTGCTTTATTACGCCTCCAAGTGGCTAAATCAAAACTATCGTTCAGTTGAGTCAGTTTTTCTCTAACCATATTCATCTCTTTGAAAACTTCCCTTGCATGATTATTCAATTGTACCATTCTACGTTCGATCCTAAATAATGTCTCCATATTTCCCACTGGACCTAGTATAAAATTTAAATGTTTCATATAAATCAAGTAAATAAAATAGTAATTGAAAAGGTATGAAAAATAAACCTTGATTTGATTCTGAAGATCTTGATTGTGACCTTCAATAGTTCGGAGACGATCCTGTTGTTGCTGATATGATCATTATGTTGATGTTGAAGCTGTTGAAGTTGTTGAAGTTGTTGTTGAAGAAGATCATTTTGCTGTTGTAATTCATCATTCACTTGTTGTAAGGAGGCATTCTTCTCCTTCATCTCCCCTGATTCTTTCTTGAATATCAATCCCATCATGGTAGCTCGAGCCTTATAAAATTTATAACCACTAAATAGACAGTCGTTACTATATTGGAGTTGGGCTAAAGCTTGTTGCGGAAGTGAATATATCGAACTATCGGAAAGAGTCAAAACTTCATTGAAGGTTGGAGGAGGCTTTACAGGAAATCTCTGCTCAAAAATATCACTCTTGGACCATGCATCCAAAGTTTCGTCCATAGGAATCGCACTAAGTGAATCCCGGAATCGAGACATGAAGCCAGAATCAGATTTGATAACCTCAGCAGTAGCTGAAACATTCCAAAGCCCTTGAGAAAGAAACCATTTATATGCTTCTTCTTCATCACCAACTAAATTAAAACCTTCACTGGAGATTCGATCGGAAATAGACTTCAGAGTAGAAGGATCGGCACTTGGAATTGAAGTATCGACCTCAACAGCAACAGAAGTAGATCGAACCAAAATTTCGGAAGGAGCGATCGATTCGAGAATTACTTCAGAAGTCCCTTCGACTTCAGGAGGGATCGAACTGGAAGGAGGGATCGAACTGGAAGAAGGGATCGAACTGGAAGGAGGGATCGAACTGGAAGGAGAGTTTTCTTCTTCAGTCCGGTCAGTAATGTTAGCTTCTTCAACAATGGCGGTATTAACTTCAACATTCATATTTTCCACACCACCAATCGGAAGTATCTCGGCATTATCCTTCTCCGATGTATTCTCTCTTCAACATGAGATACTTCATTCACTACATCAACAAGATCATCAATAACAATATCATCTCCCTCTTCTTGAGGAAGGCCAGAAAAAGTTTCCAATGCACCATTATCAGGTACAGGGGAATCAAGCACGAAATCAAAAGGAAGTGGAGAAACGATGTTATAAAAATTGGATGAAGTACCAGAAAGAGGTGCAACAATAGGATCGGATCGTTCTGATACCACAATTTCTGCTGGCATCGAGGAAACTGGAATAACATCGATAGGATCAGACTGATCCAATGGAAGAGCAACAATCGAGCTACCTTCTCCCTTATTCAAACTGGAAGCCATCTCTCCTACAACCTCAGTTGAGAGTTCAAGAGTTCTGGACTTCTTCTGCTTCTTCTCTGCTGTGAGAATTAATTTTCGCTTTCCTTTACCCTCAACTGCGGGTTCGATCGATTGTTCATTCTCGACGATCTGTCTATTCTCGACGATTTTAATACCTTGATCAGGTGGAGGAAGGGGGATTCCGATGTCCAAAGAAGGATCGACCTGGAATCAAAAAAGTAATAACATTTAAAAGAAGACATTAAAGATCGATACACTATATCTAAAAGGAATGATATCAACTAAGAATTCCGAACATTGAAGTCAAATTTATAATCATCAAAGTTCAATCTCCAGGGGCAATAGTTCGGGAAACAATTGCGAAGATGTTGAATTTCACTAGTAGGGATGTCACCATATACCCAAGGTCCCTCGATCAGAATAGGGGTGTGATACCATTTATAATCATGTTCTCGGCGAATTCTCTCATTTGAAGGAAAGTCAGCATTGGTATATGGAGCTACCTTGATTCTGGGGTCATCAACTTCTCGAAGAAGAGGAAACCCTTGGGAGCATTTGCGAACAGGACTAACACTCCATTTAACATAATTTTTAACAGTAATACCATCACCATAATTATTCTGGAAATTCTCAGGCGTATAATGAACACGTTCTGAAGGATCGGGAACATAACAAGTAAGACGGGTACGACCCTCACTGCGAAGGGTACATTCATCGAGAATTCGCCACCAATTACCATTATACTGTGTGATAGAACGAAGTTGAGTATGTGGAGCCCTGCTACGAGTAGCAAGAACTGTGAACTGGAAAGGGTTGTTCTTTTC
This sequence comes from Papaver californicum, assembly GCA_023531435.1. Taxonomy (NCBI): domain Eukaryota; kingdom Viridiplantae; phylum Streptophyta; class Magnoliopsida; order Ranunculales; family Papaveraceae; genus Papaver; species Papaver californicum. The sequence goes on from JAJJMC010009148.1 coordinate 9,897, forward strand.
ATACAGAGGGAGATGAAGACCAGCTTCCAAGGCACCAACAGAAATTAATAATCTATGATGGGTATATTGAAATTTTTTCATCGAATCGTAGGTTATCATATCGGAAGCACTATCAACAAAAGAAACTTTAAATCCTTGAAGATTATGTCTTCTTTTAATTCTTCAATATCCATAGATCGATAGCTATAAGATGACATTGACCGTTTATTCTTGGGGGCAACATTAGGGACATCGGGAGAAGAATCCCGTACGGTACGAGGTATAGCAGGAGAAGGAATAGCAAGAGATAAATCTCGACGAGAAACAGCATATCGAGATGAAGAAGACCTACTTGATCTCCTGTTTTCACCTTGATTGCTGGCAGCATCAGATTTTCTTGGAGACATATTGAAGATCTGAGCAAAAAGAAACAAAAGAAGGAAAAAATTAATATATGAAGAAATTACCTAGCAATAATTACAGTGTAAAAAAAAGGGGCCTTTTCATTCATACATAACCTTAGAATCACAATCTTTTTTACTACACCGATAGACCCTCATCCATGAAAAGAAAATTTTGAATCAAGAAAAATAAAATTACTTACATGAAGAAAAGAAGTTAACAATGGTCAAATTGAAGTAGAGAAGAAACCAATTAACGAGAACAAAACTCCTGAGTAGTGGGAAGATTTGAAAAGTTTAAGGAAGACAAAGTGCAATAACTAAAAAAGAGACAGCAGAAAGTTACAGAATATTTAAAGAAGAAGAATAGTAACCGCCACAAGATGGGAGAACAAAATAATCGGAAAAGATTTGATTTCATTGAAAAAAATGTAACTGACATAATCATGTTAATGCCAGCGGAAAACTCGGATAACGTGCAGAAAAGAAACTGAAAAGTTAAAAACGACAAGTCCTTCTCTATTTTTCAAAATCTCAGATCGACCGTTGGATGATTTTGTAAAAAAGAGAAGAAGGGGGCAAAT
>JAJJMC010009151.1:0-12089 GCA_023531435.1 Papaver californicum
AAGAAAAAGGGTTGAATAGATTTTGAAATTCTTTTGATTAGATTTAGTATGTTTTAATTTTATTGAAGGTGTTTATATAATTTTAATTATATAAGGGTAACATAGAAAATTAGTCTCATGATTAGGGATACCAATCAAGGCTAGGACATCCCTTATAAATATACGATAGATAGTCTAATCATTTTGTATGCCTCAAAATAAGATTCATAAGGAACCTATAATTAATTATAATATAAGTTGTTTATACACAAAAAACCTTATATTTAAATAAATAAACCAATTAAAGGTATTTTTTAACTAATAAACGTGATTTAAAAACAATAACAACTATGAGTAAACTTGATAAATTATAGATTCATAATCCAAAAAATATCTTTCTAAAAAAATCAGGTTTTAGATCTTTGTTCTTAACCTATTAATTTTGGAAAGAATGAAACTTGGAATTCTTAAAGCATTCATAAGGTGATTTGAGGAAGGATCCATAAGAACCTTGATGAGAACATCTCTTTCAGCAAAGCTAAGTGCCTTACTCTTCCATTCAGAAAGTTTGTTAGTGAGTTTTAAGGGAAATTTTTTTAAAGCCTCATTTATGAGTCTATTATGTTGAATATTAATTCCAAGCTGTTTCCATGATTTCTTACTGGATTTTTATTTAAAGATTTCTACACAAATTTATAGCTAGCCCTTTAGATATATTTTTAAGAGATAACAATCAGGGACGAAGCCTGAGTATGCACGTGGGATTTATGGACCTCATAAGATTTTGAATTTTATTAAAAATATGTTTGGTACCTTGATAATTTTGAAAACTTATGAGTGTAAACTTTATATGGCAGGGTTAAAAATTTAACTAGTAGTGAGATCAAGTGTAAACTTCGTATGGAAAAATTTATTTGAGCCCATGACGTATGAGTCTTGGCTCCTTCCTTGAAAATAAGGAAAGATTTAGAAATATTCGAAAGATAACCCAGACCAATTAGAGAAAAAACTTAGAATCTTCCTGATTCCTTTTACATTGCGGAAATTGGCCTGTAACGTTAACTTACCTAATTTCATTTTCGCACCTTATTGAGTTTATATTTTTCCGATCGGTTCGACTTTAGAATATAGGAAATAGTGAAACACCAATCAAGACATCCCTCATTTTAAACAAAGATTTAAACTAACTGAGATGCACGTGTTGATACAAATCATACAATAGGGTAAACAAGCTGCATCCTTAGTTCCTTACCTAAATCCAAGCCATAATATCAAAACCAGTTATCGTCCATGTGGTCCATTTAGGTCCATTAAGATATATCATTAGTATGTGAAAATGGCTGAACTTTTGGGAGCCACGTGGTTTAACAAACAAACCTACCAACCATGGTGTCTAAAAAGCCAATTTATGGAGCCTCAAGTGCTTTTAATCCGGCAGTACCTATCAATATCAGCACTAGCTGGGAGTTACTGTAGTGCGCCCAAGGTAATGAAATTTACCGGGAGACGTTTTTTTTCTTGTTCCTTTTTTTTTTTGTAATTTTGAGAAATGGTGACTGAAAAGGTTTGGGGTTTGTCTCTTTGGGTGTAAGTTGGTCTGACTCTGACAGAGTCCCATTTTTGGATTATGTTTGTACAATGTGAAATCCTAACTGTCTTTTGTCTCTCCTTTCAAACACCATATACCGGCTCAAGTCCTCTCTATTTCTAACAATTTGTGCTGGAATCCAGAATACAGAGACGCAGAAACTTAAATATTGTACGATAACTTTGAAAAATGACATCTCACTGCCGAATCGTTCATGACATTATCATCTGTAAGAGAATAAATTCTGAAGTACACGTGGGTAAAAACTATTGGAGAATTAACGAGCTATGATGATACGAGAAACACTGGTCAAAGTCTTTTGAAAGCGTTGAATTGACAGCTACAAAATCTTTAAAGTTTGATCCTGACAGGATTAATGCATGACTGACACGTGGGTTGCGGAAAAGTAAGGCACACTGCACAAAACAGATAGCCTTGCTGCCTGACCAACACGTAGGTAGCGGGAAAGTAAAGTGCACTGATCAAGACAGACAACTTTAATTGCTCGACTGACAACAGGTTGCGGGAAAGCCTGACACAATAAAGAGTAATAATGAGTATCGGTGCATGACTGAAACGTATCGACTCTGCAAGCAGCGGAACGCAAAGAATTAAAGCATGACGAATCACTTTAAATAGCTACGTGTCAAACATGCCATGATTCAAATAAGATCGCAACAGTCATTCCAATCCAAAACAATACCTTAACTACAAGACCGCATAAGAAATGCGGGATAACCCGTAAGAAACTACGGGAAACAGGCAGTACGCTGGCTAAGACTTGCGGAAGGAACGATCAGGCCTTGCGGGAATTACATAGGCTTTGCGGAACTACATATTGCACCAAGAATGGATAAGAATAAATAGGTGAAAAGGTAGATTGGAGGGCTCCATCAATTTATCTATAAATACCAAGCTCATTAACATGAGAAGGGGTTGGAAAATTTAAAGAAAAATTAGACTAAAGACATTGAAGTGATAGCAAAGAGCTTAGGTATGAAATTTATGTAATTGTTTGGTTCATTTGATTCATGATTAACATGATTATAATTTATATGAAGTCATCTCATTGGTATATATTATTTCTCTTCTCTTTTCTTCTGTATAGATGTAAATATGATCATATTAATGGATCCAATTATTTTACTTTTGGATTTAAATAGTTTTACTGATTGAATCACATAAATTCTTGTGTCATTTCATTTTACTTTGATTGTTTTTCACTTTCAAAATGTTATTGTGAGGCGATTTATGATAAAATAATGTACTTTGTTGGATTTCATACACTTTTGGTTGTGATCCCAACGTCCCCAGATTTTTGGTAATGACAATTTGGCGCTAGAAACAGGGAAAGAATAAAAAATTTATTCTACCTGACAAAATTTTGTTGTTAAAATTTTGAGTCGTTTTCTATGTGGAAATTTTTCTCTTTAAAATGCAATAATTTAGGTTCATATGAAAAAGTTGTATCTATGATTTTATTCTAAACGAGTCAATTGATGAATATATATAATTTGATCGTTATGATCATATTCTTTATTTTTACTAGTCTGTACCTTATTTCTCGAATTCAAGAAATTTTCACCTAACAACATGTCATATTTATTAGATAATTGATTTTTATGTTCAACTAAATTTCTAATACCTACAAAGATCAGTGAAATAAAATTTTAATTCAGTGTTTGAGCTTGGTAATAAAATGTACCATTTGGTTTCAACCAAATTGTGTTGCAAATTTATTGAGAATGATAAAACCTTTTGGAACACATAATTTATTATCTGAGCTCTTTTAGAATACTTGAAAAGAAATCCCTATAACAACACAAGTTTGAGTTAAGAAGAAATTACATCACCACAAAAGTATATACACAAATGAGGACAGTGTCACATAGAAGCGTGCAAGATCAAGATGCCAATTCAGGAAATCAGGATAGTAATGCTATAGGTGCTCCTCAACAGAGAGAAATGGAGAGAAGGTCACAAGAGCAAGAACCCAGTAATAAACATATAATTAATTCTGAAGGCCACTCAACTAGTCGTTCATCCCAAGAAAATTCTCAAAACAATATGGATCACATTCAACAATTAACGGAAGAGATGGATGCGATGCGAAAGGAACAACGAGTTTGTGCGGAAAAAATTTCACTTTTGACCAAAGAAAATCAAGCACTTAAAGAAAGAGCCCAGCAGAATGAGTCAGACAGATACAATCTTGATGGATCAAGGTGGCAAAAATGCTATGAGGACATGGAATTAATGCGAGAATAAATAAAGAATTTGAAGAATAAAGAGGGTGGAAGATTAGAAGAAGTGTTAAAAGAAGCAAGACGGACACCATTGGCGCCACACCTGGCATATACATCAATACCGCATGAATGTAGTATTCCCCTTTTCGAATTCTACGACGGGACAAAAGACCCAACGACTCATTTGAAATATTATAATCGCACCATGACACGTTGGGAACAAGATGACGTTGTTATGTGCCGGTTTTTTCCTTCGAGTTTGAAAGGAATAGCTTTGGCATGGCATGACAATTTACCAGAAGGGTCGATAAATTCTTACACACAGTTGACCCGCAAGTTCTTAGAAGCATATATGTACAATCGGCCCGCAGATGCAGGAATGGACAAGTTGTACTCATTTTCCTCATCAACAGAAGAAACCATACGAGATTATACAGATCGTTGGCAAACGATCTGCCAAGCAATTGGGGATGTAACATCAGAAGTCGCAATCAATAGTTATAAATGGGGAATAGCCAATCGGGAAAGCCAACTCTTTGTTGATATCCATACTACAAATCCAAAAAGCAAAGGAGATCTCAGAAATATCATTGAAAAATGTGCAAGATTGTAGGACATTCAGAGGTAACATCCGAGAATAATATCACAACAACAAGGGAATGCAAAAAGAGCCAATTCTATAGAGCCATCATCCGGATCTGGGAAGAGGTTTGAGGGAAAAATTCCAAATAATGAATCAAAGCGAACTAAGATGGATGAAAGAAGAAAATTTATCCAACAATTTGAGGCGCGTATTTTTACTAAACTCAATATTCCTTATTCTGAAATTTTAAATGCAATAAAAAACAGACCAGATTTTCAGTGGCCGCGGACAAAAGAACAACAACCAGAACATACACAAAATCTAAGGAGTATTGTGAATACCATTGTTATCGGGGTCATTCCACAAACCGATGCAGGAATTTAATAATGCAAGTGCAAAGGTTGATCGATACGGGGGAGTTAAAAAAATTCATTCAATCAAATGATCCACTACCAAGGACTAATAAGGGAAAAGCTGTAAATATTCCCCAAAATAATCAAACTATAAACATGATCACATATTCTGAGTCAAATCAATCATCCTTGAGTGCAGCTATCAATGAGAAATTGCATAAAAGTGTCAGCAATCATGAAGTCTTCAAGGTTACGGGAAGAGTTACTGAGTCATGGGAAGGATGGATGGCGTCCCATTAACTTTTTTGCAGACGAGGTTGATCAAGAGGTTGAAATGCACAACGAACCGTTGGTACTTACATTGCCTGTATCTGGATGGAACGTAAGGAAAATTCTAATGGATGGGGGCAGTTCACTTAATGTATTGTTTTATGATACCTTTCGGAAGATCGGGTTAAAAGATGATCAGTTAACTCCTTCATGATATACAATTTATGGGTTTAACGGATTAGCTTCAAAACCGAAGGAAGAAATTTTGCTTGATGTTGCGGCGGTTCCGGTAAGTATTTTGACAAAATTCAGTGTAGTGGAGGCTCCATATCCGTACAATGCTATCATCGGTAGGCACTGGGTTCATCAGTTGAAAGGAGTAACTTCAACGTATCACCAGTACTTGCGGTTTCCAACACCGCAAGGATAAATAGAGAGAAGAGGAGATCAAAATGAGGCAAAATCTTGCATCTTAGCTGAAGTTCGTATGAATGAAGAACGACAACACAACAACAACAAAACAAGAAGAAAGAACGCAAGATGAAGGCTAAAGAAGATGCCTTATACCAGTATATGATTCAGACAGTGGGAAGAAAAGCTATAAATGAAACAAGTGAAGATGTTACAGAAAATGAAAGCACATCAAAAGTAGATCAAAGAAATCATCCAGCGTAGCAACCAAGGGGGCCTCCCTCACTCTTAGGAGCTCCCAAACCCACATTTACCCCAATAGAGGAAACCAAAAATGTTAATATTGGAACGGAAGAGTTTCCCAAGTTGATAAAGATTGGAACCCTGATGGAGACGGAAAAGGAGCAAAAGTTGATCTTACTACTTCGAGATTTTGTAGACATATTTGCATGGAAGATGGAGGACATGCCAGGCATCGACCCAAACATTGTACAACATGAATTACATATACACCCCGAAGCTACACCTTTTCGGCAACGTATACGTAAAGTTGCGCCCGAATATCATGTGTCCATTGAAAAGGAATTAAAAAAGCTCATGGATGCGGGATTCATCCGAGAGGTGCGGTACCCAACTTGGATTTCCAACATGGTGATTGTACCAAAAAGAATGGCGGAGTTAGAATTTGCATAGACTTCACCAATTTGAACAAAGTATGCCCGAAAGACAGTTATCCACTCCCCTGCATAGATCAGTTGGTGGACGTTGTTGAAGGTCATGAAGCCTTATCCTTTATGGATGGACAATCAGGATATAACCAAATTGCACTAGCTGAAGAAGATCAAGAGCACACTGCGTTCTTTACTCCACGCGGTTTGTACTGTTACACCAGGATGCCATTCGGGTTAAGAAATGCAGGAGAAACATATCAACGGTTGGTTGACGCAATTTTTAAGCCATGATAGGCCATACCCTGGAAGTCTATGTGGATGACATGTTAGTAAAAAGTAAACTTGTAAAAAATCATTTACAAGATCTGAAAGAAATATTTCAAGCCTTGCGGAAATACAGAATGAAGGTCAATCCTGACAAGTGCATTTTTATGGTCACTTCAGGGAAGTTTCTGGGGTATTTGGTTACCAAAAAAGGAATTGAAGTTGATCCCGCAAAATTTCAGGCAATAGTAGATATGCCATCTCCAAAGAATGTTAAAAAAGTGCAGAATCTAAATGGTTGCTTGGCCACACTCACTAGGTTTATCGCAAGATCATCGGAGAGATGCAAACCCTTTTTTGATATTCTAAAGAAGAAAAATAAATTTGAATGGAATGAGAAATGTGAGCAAGCTTTCGAAAATATCAAGGTCTACCTCGCAGCATTACCTGCACTGCAAAAACCAAAGCCTGAAGAAGTTCTAGCCTTATATATTACGACGACCGAAGACGCAGTAAGTGCGGTGTTAGTCCGGACCAATGCGAAGATTGAAAAACCCGTGTATTATATCAGTAAGACTTTGAACCCCGCAGAAAGAAATTATACGAAAATTGAACAATTAATCTTAGCACTGGTGTTTACTACCCAAAAATTACGTACGTATTTTCTGACACATTATGTGCGGGTACCAAACAAAGCACCATTGGAGTCAGTACTGAAGAATGCAGGAAAATTCGGAAGGATAGCAAAATGGAACGCACAGCTCAAACAATTCAACATATTATTCGAATTACAAACTGCACATAAGTCGCAAATCTTGGTTGATGTCCTTGTGGATTTTCCGTTGGACGATGATTTCGAAATTCAAGGTTTGCCCGGATTTGAAGATGATGACCCTCAGGATATCTTGAATTCTGTAAATCCCCAAAGATGAAAAGTATTTGTTGATGGAGCCAGGAGTAAAGAAGGTGCGGGAATTGGAATCGTAGTTACGACACCTACAGGGGATAGAATGGTACATTCATTCCGACTAGAGTTCGATGAACATACAAATAATATAGTGGAGTATGAGGATGTGGTTCACGCCCTTAGACTCATCATTGAATTGGGGATAAGCGATGTCCGACTCACAAGTGATTCACAATTAATAATTCGACAGGTTGAATTAAAATACAAGCGCTTAATGAAGACCTGATAGAATATAAAAATCTTGTGCAAAGACTGGCGCTTCAGATTCCAAATATAACTTTTCGGCATCTTTCTAGAGATAATAATCGACATGCTGATGCGTTTGCATTTATTTCTTCAATGATAAAGGATCGAAATACATCAGCGGTAAATATTGGGAGTATTTATGAACCATCAATCAAGTTGTGGGCAGTTGAAAATATGGAAGAACAAATTGGGGAAGATATTGAAGATGCAGCTATCCAAAGTGATGTAAATTTCCCACAAAAAATAAAAAATGACCTAACTGGAGAAGATTGGAGAGTTTCAGTCCATCAATATTTGCAAGATGGGATATTACCCGTAAATTCTAAAGAAGCAAGGAAGGTGCAATCAAAATCTGTAAATTATCAGTTGCGGGATAGAATTCTTTACCGAAAGTCTTTTTTGGGACCGTTACTTCTATGTTTATCACGAAAGGAAGGGTTACGAATTCTCAAGGATATACATTATGGAGATGCGGGAAATCATAGTGGAAGACGAGCACTGGCATTAAAGGCAAAAATGCAGGGATATTATTGGCCATTTATGCATAAGGATGCGGAAAACATGGTAAAAAGGTGTGAAGAATGCCAACGCTATGCGAAAAAAATAAAAGCTCCCGCAACAGAACTTAATTCGGTGCTCAGCCCTTGGCCATTCGTAAAATGGGGGATAGACATTGTCGGGCCATTGGTGGAAGGAACTAAAAAGAGAAAATATTTGATCATAGCCACAGATTATTTCACTAAATGGGTTGAGGCCAAAGCTCTTGCACGAATCAAGGATACTGATGTATTTAAGTTCTTATTTGAAAATATAATCTGTAGATTTGGAATTCCGGTAGCCATAGTCTATGATAATGGACAATATTTACAAGGGAAAAATATAGATATGCTTTTCGAAGCATTCAATATACAAAAAAACAAGTCAACCCCACTCTATCCGCAAAGTAATGGACCAGCCGAAGCAACAAATAAGACAATTACCATGAATCTAAAGAAAACTCTTGATGGTCACCATAAACGGTGGTTTGAGCAGCTTCATAATACATTATGGGCATACCGTACCACAAGAAGGGAATCCACTGGTGAATTACCATTTTTTCTTACTTACGGAACAGAAGCAGTTATTCCAACAGAAGTCATTCTACCCACTACAAGAACAGAAGCATGGGAGAAAAATTTAAATTCAGATTTAATGTTGGAAAAGTTGGATGACCTAGAAGAAAGAAGAGAAGTTACACTACAAAAAATGGATAATTATCAAAGGAGACTGGCAAGAGAATACAGTAAAAAAGTAAAGATGCGGAATTTTGTGGAAGGACAATATGTTCTGCGGTAAATCCCGGAATACCAAAGAGATAAAGCAGTGGGAAAATTTGCACCTACGTGGAGAGGACCTTATATTATACAAGGTGTGGCAGGACAAGGATCGTACCACTTGCGAAATATGGATGGAGGAATTTTACAACATCCTTGGAACGCCCAATATCTCAAACCATACTATCCTTGATCCGTAATGCAATTGTGCAAAAGTCTGTGTTCGTAATAGGTAAAGCATATCAAATGCAATCTTCCTAAAAGATCCAAATTAATATCTATGACTATAAGATTTCTCGCAACAGAAATGTCTAATATTATATTGATTTTTATATCAGGTACTCTCCACTTCAGGAAGTGCTCACAATTAGCAATACAATTGTACGACAATTCGGTTTCACGTTAGGTAAAGCTACAAATGTAACCTCTCTAAGAAAGTCCATATGAATGTCTATGAGTGTATGACTATTGGATCTTTCGCCAACAAGGGTGCCTAATGTGATTTTAATTGTTGTATCTTTCTCCATTTTAGGAGACTTTCGGGACCGCATCCTAACTTCCTCCTGGCCCGAGTGAAGTTAGACATGTGTTACACCCACAATATAACTCAAGGTACAAAATTTCCTTGCGGTTAAATAAATTGCACTCATACAATAAAATAACAATCAATGTATATTCAAATCTGTTTTGCAGGAATAAAGTTATAAGGAAAGATGAAAAAGCAACTACAATAAAGAGATGAAGAAGAATGAAACAATAGAAGAGAAAGCTAAGGAGCGGGAAGAACGTCTTTAAAATGATGGTTTTTGGAACATCTCTGCGCTTGTAAACTTTATAAATCCATCGGCTTGTACTTGGTCAAGAGTGTTATTGACCGTTTTTGCAATTTTAGCTTTAGCTTCGACTCTTAACCATTCAGTATAAGCTTTGTCAATTTTTAATATCCACTTTGAATTGATTTACTTCAGTTTCTCATGTCTGGACTCTTCTTTTTAAAAAATTTGTTTTCCTTCTCTCAGCAGCTAAATCTCGAACAAGGCTTTCATTCTTTGCAGCCTCATGTTTTAGAGTCACTTCAACACTCTTAGCATTAGAAGATAAAAGCTCCATTTGAGCTTGCGCTTCGTTGGCTTTTGTGGAGACAAGATCAAGCTGAGTTTGTGCTTCATTAACTTTGACAGAAGACAGCTCAAGTTGCATGTTGATTTCTTTTATCCTAGTAGTTGCGGCACCAAGCTCTTCCTCAGCCTTAGCAGCTCTTGTTGTTGCGTCCTTGAATTTCTCTTCAAAACCTGAAATTAAAGTAACAGATTAATCAATGCGGGAATAATATTGAATTTTAAGCTTACGATCAAATAGGATACCTCTAGCGAGGGATTCAAACTCTACAAGTTCACGACCCATTGCATCTTTCGTAATGTCAAGGAAATCATATTCTCCCGAAAGCTCGTTGTAATCGGTTTTGAGTTGTTCGAGATGTTGTTGACACTGAGTTAACTCTGTTTTATTATCCCGCAGACGATTTAACTTAGATGTGCATCTTGCCATTTCTTTGTGCAGTCGGAGAATATCGCTCTCGCGATAAAGAACAGAATCAGATAAATTTAGAATCGTAGCTTGAGCAACCGAAAGGGCTTTTCCCTTAGCATAAGCCTCTGCAGAAGAGTTGTCTCTGTCCTCAATGAGCTGAGCGATGTACGAAAAAAGTTGTGAATGATGATACGATCCAGAATGGGAAAATCCCGTAAGGATATTCTGCAGTTCCACACAAAGATTACGGTTCTCTTCTTCCAACTTTTCAGATATTGCCCGTGCTTCAGAAACGCAACCTCTAGTCCACAGCAAAGTGGCATCAAATTCTACTTTCTTGCGAACTTTTTCCACGAATAAAAGCCGATGTTGTGATTCTAGTTCATTACACTTCCGAATAACCGAATCATGACTATCTACAAGATCATTGAATTTTGTCTTGATCTCCACATTCTCATTATTAACTTTTACAACATGATCTCTCAACTGTGTAATCCTATGCTGCATCCTAGATACAAGTTCTGAATCCCCCACTGATCCCATGAAATAGTTCAAAAAACAAGAGAAATAAAATAAGAAAAAAGTAACTGCGAGAAAGAATAAAACCTTGGTTCTGAAGATTAAGCATTTGTTGGCGGAGCGCATCATTTTCCCGTCTCAAATCTAAAGCGTCATTTTCTACGGCCCTAAATCGGGACTCCATCATGGTGGACCGTGCTTTGTAGAATTGATATGCGGTATGTGCCGCACTTTGACCTCGTCCAAGCTGCAGAATTAAGGTTATAATCAAAATAAAAATAATAAGAAGAAATCAAAAGGAAGAAAAGCAATAAAAATACCTGTAGAAGAGCTTGTTGCGGAAAAGAATACACTTGTCCGTCCGAAAGTGAGAGAGCTTCCGCAAGAGAAGAAGGTTCGGCGATGCGGAATAAGGTATCGACGGCTTCACCTTGATCTTTCAACCAAGCATCTCTAACTGCTTCATATGGAGCAGCCTCCATGGACTTACGCAACCGAGAGACCGAAGAGCTATCCGACTTCACTGGAAAAGAATTACAGGGAACAGACAGAAGGTTCTTTGACATGAACCATCGAAAAGCTTCTTCTTCTTTATCCAAGAGGTTGGAGGTATCGCCAATTTCCCTTTCTCTGCTCGGTTGCGGGAACTCCCAGTTTGGATGAAATGAATCAGCAGCAGCCATGCCCGAAGTATTAATACTGGAAGGACCAGCTCCAGCTATAGTATCTGAAGGCACATTACTCGACTGAAAATATTGCACAATCGAAACAGTCGAACTTATTATTATCTAAACTATAGACATGGTTCAGCTAAAAATATATTTTAGGATAGCAGCCAAACTGTTCTTCTGAAACATAAAAAACTATAAACTAGGGTAGATTCGGCTATTAAATCCTAATCAATCGATCAAACAAAACATAAACAATTAAAAATAAGATGGGTTTGTAGCAAATACCTTCTAATATACATTTTCAAGCAATCAGAGTTCTGTTTTCGCTCTCCAATGTTACTCAATCGGGTACTTGCTTGATTGAATTGGATCAACAAAAAAAAAAAATCAACGAAGAGAAAGAAGAAGAGGTTTGGCTGCTGTGAGATTAGAAGAAAAAGGGTTGAATAGATTTTGAAATTCTTTTGATTAGATTTAG
>JAJJMC010009157.1:0-11042 GCA_023531435.1 Papaver californicum
CTCTTTTTTACAAAATCATCTAGCGGTTGATCCAAGATTTTGAAAAACGGAGAAGAACTTATTTTAAATTTTTTCAGTTTCTTTTTCGCACGTTATCCGAGTTTTCCGCTGGCATTAATTGTATTAGCACGTTACTGATTTTTCCGGCTCTGCATTTATTGTTTCTATGCATATGATTGTGTCAGCTACATTTTTTTCGATAGAATCAAATCTTTTCCCATTTTATGGCGGTTTTAATTCTCTCCTTTAAATACCCTGCAACTTTTACTGTCTTCTCATAGTTATTGCGCTTTGTCTTCCTTAAACTTTTCAAATTTCTCCACTACTCAGGAGTTCTTTCCTTATCGATTGATTTCTTCTTTACTGTGATCTGACTATTGTTCACTTCTTTTCTTCATGTAAGTAATTTTTTCTTGACTTATGCTTTCTTTTCATGATTGAAATGATGGTTATCTTTTATACTGTAATTATTTCTAGGTAATTTCTTGTTATGTTAACTTTCTCTTTCTTATGCTTCTTTTTCTTCAGATTTTACATCATGCCTCATAGAAAGTCTGATGCTTCTGGTAATCAAGGTGAGAGCAGAAGATCGAGTAGGTCTACTACTTCGAGATACGCCGTCTCTCGTCATGATTCATCCCCTGGTATTCCCACCCCTGCTGCACTTCCCACTGTACGTAATTCGATTCCTGATATTCCAAATCCTGCCCCCAAGAGTAAACGGGCATTATCTACTTATAGCTATCGGTCCATGGATATCGAAGAATTCAAGAGAAAACATAATCTTCAAGGATTTAAAGTTTCTTTCTTAGATAATAATTCTGATATGTTGACCTATGATTCAATGAGAAATTTTCAATAAAGTCATCACAGATTGTTAATTTCTGCTGGTGCTTTAGAGGCCGGCCTTCGTCTCCCTTTGTATGAAAAGAATAATCCCTTCCAGTTCATAGTTCTTGCTACTCGCAATAGGGCTCCCCACACTCAGCCCCGATCCATCACACAGTATAATGGCAATTGGTGGCGAATTCTTGATGAATGCATTCTTCGCAGTGAGGGTCGCACCCGTCTTACTTGCTACGTTCCCGATCCTTCAGAATGTATTCATTATACACCTGAGAATTTCCAGAATACTTATGGTGATGGTATCACTGTTAAATTTTTTATTAAATGGAGTGTTAGCCCAGTTCACAAATGTTCCAAAGGGTTTCCCTTACTTCGAGAAGTTGATGACCCTAGAATTAGAATATCTCCATATACCAAAGTCGATTTTCCTTCTAATGAAAGAATCCGTCGGGAACACGATTACAGATGGTATCGTACCCCTATTTTGATTGAAGTTCCTTGGGTATATGGTGACATCCCCCATAATGAAATTCAACATCTTCGAAACTGTTTCCCGAATTATTGTCCATGGAGATTAAACTTTGATGACTATAGATTTGAATACAAGGTTCGAATTTTTCATTTCATATTTCATTCTTTTAGATATATTGTATCGATCTTTAACATCTTCTTACAATGTTCGAACTTTTTTGGTTTCAGGTCGATCCTTCTTTTGATATTGAAGTTCCTCTTCCTTCATCTGAGCGTAGTATTCAGATTGTCGAGGGTAGACAAAGGGTCGAGCCCGCAGTTGAAGGTAAGGGAAAACGGAAATTAGTCCTTGCAGCAGAGAAGAAGCAGAAAAAGTCCAGAACTCTTGTGCTTTCCACTGAGGTTGTGGGAGGGATAACTTCAAATTTAAATAGTGGAGAAGGAAGTTCTGTTGTTGCTTTACCATCGGATCAGTCCGATCCTATTGATGTTATTCCCGTTTCTTCGATCCCAGCCGAAATTGGGGTATCGGAACAGTCCGATCTCATTGTTGCACCTCCTTCTGGTACTTCAATCGATTTTTATAATATTATTTCTCCATTGCCTTTTGATTTTGTGCTTGATACTCCCGTACCTGATAATGGTACATTAGGAGTTTTTTCTGGTTTTCCTCAAGAAGAGGGAGATGATGTTGTTATTGATGAAGATATTGTTGATGTAGTGAATGAAGTAACTCATGTTGAAGAAGAAAATTCGTTGGAAAAGAATAATGCTGATGTAAATCCGGCCGGTGATGTAGAAAATGTGAATGTTAAAACCAATGCCACTCTTGTTGAAGAATCGAATGATATTGATCGTTCTGAAAAAGAAACTTCTCCTCCTACTGGTACGACCGCTCCTAATGTTTCGATCCCTACTGAAGTCGAGGGTACTACTGGAGTTTCTTCGGAACCGATCGTACCTACCGAGACTTTGGTTCGATCTTCTCCTGTTGCTGTTGTGGTCGATACTGAAATACCAAGTGCCGATCCTTCCATTCTGCAGTCTCTCTCTAATCAAATTGCCAGTGTCAGAACTGATGAAAGTCTTAATTTAATCGGTGATGAAGAAGAGGCTTACAAGTGGTTTCTTTCTCGGGGGCTTTTAAATATTTCATCAAATCCTGATATCGTCAAGTCTGATTCTTGTTTCATGTCTCGATTTCGTGATTCACTTAGTGCGATCCCTATAGATGAAGCTCAGGATGCGTGGTCTAAGAACGATATTCTTGAGCAAACATTTCCTGTGAATCCTCCTTCTTCCTTTACTGAAGTTTTAGCTGTTGCTGAAAGTTCATCATATTCACTTCCACAGCAAGCTTTGGCTCAACTCCAGCATGGTAATGATTGTTTATTTAGCGGTTATAAATTTTATAAGGCTCGAGCCACCATGTTGGGGTTACTGTTTAAGAACGAGTCAGTAAAAATGAAGGGAAGAAATGATACACTACAACAAGCAAATGATAAGTTGAAAAAGCAAAATAATCTTCTTTAACAACAACTTCAACAATTCCAACAGCTTCAACAACAACATCAGCAACAACAAGAACAACTCCAGACTATCGAAGTTCTTCAGAGTCAAAATCAAGGTTTATTTTTCATTCCTCTTCATTTATTATTCTATTTTATTAATCTATATGGAAAATTTAAATTTTATCCTGGGTCCAGTGGAAAACTTGGAAAACTTATTTAGGTACGATCGTAGAATGGTACAATTGAATAATCATGCAAAGGAAATCTACAAAGAGATGAATGTGGTTAGAGAAAAACTAACTCAATTGAACGATAGTTTTGATTTAGCCACTTGGAGGCGTAATAAAGCTGAGTCAAAATACAAAGAAGTTGTAAAATTGCTTACTCTGAAAGAAATAGAGTTTAAATCTGTTGTTAGAGGTACTTTTTTGGTATACCTGATCTTTTGGTTTATTCTACCATAAAATTTATCTAATATTTTCTTGTATTTTCAGAACTGGAGAGAAAACTTAATGAAGTTAAAGATCGAGCAACTCAAGCAGAAACTGATCTTAATACAATGAATGATACAGTGAAAAACATCAGTGAAGAGTTAAAGACTTCTGAAAACAATGTGTCTCTTGGTGCAACAAAAGTTCGGAGTTTACAGGCTCAATTGTCTGTTGAGCTTTCCAAGATTGCAGCTCGTGAACAAGAAATTGTATCATTAACCACAGAATTGAATGAAGAAAAAGATCAAAGATCACGTTTTGTTGCTCAAATAGAAAAAGATCAACAAAAGATCGAAGAGCTTCAAAAAGAAATCAACTTTGGGCGCGACTTTGTTCATTGTGTTCGACAGGATGCTAAACCAAAAATTACGAAATCCTTCAATACTGCTTTAGATCGTGCACAATCCGATCCTTCAGTGCTCAGTAAACGCGCTTCTGTGCCTGTAGTTCCCCCTCCACCATCGCGATCCAGTCTTCCCGATGCTTGATTATGTTCTTTATAACTTCATGTATTGTTTGCTTCATCATCTTGTAATTTTTCTGTCTTTCAAGAATTTTCTTTTGTAACCTTTTGATATGTTTTTTCAATGTTGTTCCCTGCACAAGAGAATTTGATTAAGTAATCTTTTTGGCTATCATATGACTTTCCGAGTACCATGAATTGAAGTACTTTTTACCTCAAATCATGTTGTTCGAGATCCCACACATACGAAACAAACCCGAGCCAGGGGTAAGATACAGGGTTGGTCCCGAACTGTACTTTGAAAATTGATAAACCAATAATAAGGAACTCCTTCTTTATAAGAATTTAGTTGTTAGTGAAATTCTTTAAGGATGTTTACCTTTTGTGTATGATTGTGTCGTCAATCGCAACGCAACACAGAATATGATGTTCCCGGAATTTTGAGCGCTCAAAGTATATGAAATTCCGGGGTTAATGGAATTTTGATCAATGATCATAGTATTTTCCAAGATATGATGTTCCTGGATTCAAAGTATATGATATTCCGGGATTAATGGAATTCTGATTAATAATTACAGTATTTTCCAAGATACGATGTTCCTGGAGTGATTAAATTATAAAGAAAATTACTGGATTAGTTGGCTATGTACCTGCCTTTTGTGTTAACATCGCATTGTTATTCACGGATAGTAAAGCTTTAAGTATTGTGCATTCCATGGATGCTGTAAAATTTCTCCTTGCATATTCTGGAGATAGTACGATCCTTGTCCCGCTGACGCTTGAATTATGTATGGACCATCCCATGTTGGTGCGAATTTTCCTGCATTTTTATCTCTTTGGTATTCCGTTATTTGTCGTAGGACATATTGGCCTTGGACAAAGTTTCGTGATTTCACACGTTTATGGTATTCTCGAGCTAATCCCCTTTGATAATTCTCCATCTTCTGGAGTGCTACCTCTCTTTTTTCTTCCAAGTCGTCCAATTTTTGTAACATAAGATCTGAATTAAGATTTTTCTCCCATGCTTCTGTTCTGGTTGTAGGTAAAATAACCTCTATTGGTATTACTGCTTCCGTTCCATAAGTAAGAAGATAAGGTGATTCTCCAGTTGAAGTTTTTCTTGTGGTTATATATGCCCATAATGTATTATGTAACTGTTCGCACCACTTTTTATAATACCCATCCAATGTTTTCTTCAGATTTGTTGCGATCGTTTTATTTGTGGATTCTGCTTGTCCATTGCTTTGTGGATAGAAAGGTGTAGATTTATGCTTTTGAATATTATACGTTTCAAATAACATGTCGATATTCTTTCCTTGGAATTGTCTCCCATTATCAGAAACTATTGCTGCGGGAATCCCAAACCTACAAATGATATTCTCGAATAGAAATGTAAAAACATCAGTGTCTCTGATTCGTGCTAATGCTTTCGCTTCTACCCACTTGGTGAAATAATCGGTAGCCACGATTAAATATTTTCTTTTCTTTGTTCCTTCAACTAATGGTCCAACTATATCAACTCCCCATTTTGCAAATGGCCATGGACTAAGTATTGAATTTAATTCTGTAGCTGGTGCTTTGATTTTGTTACCAAATCGCTAACACTATTCGCACCTTCGAACCATTTTTTCCGAATCTTTTAGCATAGAAATCCAGTAATAACCTTGCATTTTGGCTTTTAATGCTAACGATCGTCTTCCACTGTGATTTCCTGCATCTCCATAATGTATTTCTTTAAGAACTCGCAATCCTTCTTTTTGAGATAAATATCGAAATAACGGTCCAAGGAAAGAATTTCGATAAAGAATTCCATCCCGAAGTTGGTAGCTGTTTGATTTGAATTGAATTTTCCTTGCTTCTTTAGAATCTGTTGGTAACACTTTATTTTGCAAATATTGATGTATCGGGACTCTCCAATCTGGTTCGTTTGGTTGGTCATCTTCTTGTTGCGATGTAAGTGGGGTATTCCGTATTGCTGGGTCGTCAATTTCTTCCATCGCACTATCCTCTTCTATATTATTTAATGTTTGTGCTCTTATGGATGGCTCATATATTCTCCCAATTTTTACTGCTTTAGCGGTTGGATCATTTATCATAGATGAAACATATGCAAGTGCGTCGGCATGTCGATTCTTTTCTCGGGACAAATGTCGAAAAAAAATGTTTGGAATACGATTTGTTAAATTCTGCACAAGGTTCTTATACCTTTCCAAATCTTCATCAATCGTTTGATATTTTAGTTCTATCCGTCTAATTACCAGCTGCGAGTCACTTGTGAGTCTAACATCACTTATTCCTAGTTCAATAATGAGTTTGAGAGCATGGACCACTGCTTCATATTCTACTATGTTATTCGTATGCTCTTCGAACTCTAGACGAAATGAATATACCACACGTTCTCCCATTGGTGCTGTAATCACGATACCTATTCCTGCTCCTTCTTTATTTCGCGACCCATCAACAAAAACTTCCCATCGTCGTGAACTATTTGAATCCAAAATATCTAATGGATCTTCTTCTTCACACCCTGGCAGTCCTTGAATTTCATATTCTTCCTCAATTGGAAAATCTGCCAAAAAATCAGCTAGAATTTGATATTTCTGCGCAGTTTGTATTTCATAAACAATGTTGTATTGTTCCAGCTGAGCATCCCATTTTGCTATTCTTCCTACTTTTCCTGTATTCTTTAAAACTGACTCCAATGGTGCTTTTGTTAATATTTGAACATAATGAGTAAGAAAATAAGTGCGTAACTTCTGAGTAGCAAATACTACTGATAAAATTAGTTGTTCAATCTTGGTACAATTTCTTTCTGCTGAATTCAGAGTCTTGCTGATGTAATATATTGGTTTTTCAATCTTCTCATTCGTTCGCACCATTACCCCATTGATTGCATTTTCTGTTGCCGTTATGTATAAAGTTAATATTTCTTCTGGCTCTGGTTTTTGCAATGCTGGCAACGTGGCGAGATGTAATCTTATACTTTGAAATACTTGTTCACAACGATTGTTCCATTCAAATTTATTTTTCTTCTTAAGTACATCAAAAAAGGGCTTGCATCGTTCTGATGATCTCGCAATGAATCTACTCAATGCAGCCAAACACCCATTTAACTTCTGTACACTTTTTATACTGTTTGGTGATGGCATATCTGTTATTGCTTGTATTTTTGCTGGATCAACTTGTATTCCATCTTTTGTAACCAAATATCCCAAAAAATCGCCCTGAAGTAACACCAAAAATACATTTCTCTGGATTTATTTTCATTTTATATTTTCGTAAAGCACCGAAAATTTCAGCCAAGTTCTGTAAATGATCATCAGATAATTTACTTTTTACTAGCATGTCATCCACATAAACTTCCAAAGTTTTTGCGATCCATGGTTTGAATATCGCGTCCACTAAACGTTGATATGTTGCTCCTGCATTCCGTAACCCAAATGGCATTCTGGTGTAACAATACAATCCTCGTGGAGTAAAGAATGATGTGTGTTCCTGATCTGCTTCTGCTAATGCTATCTGATTGTATCCAGATTGTCCATCCATAAATGATAACATCTCATGTCCTTCAACTGCATCTACTAATTGGTCGATATTTGGGAGCGGATAACTATCTTTTGGACACGCTTTGTTTAGATTAGTAAAATCTATACAAATTCTTACTCCACCGTTCTTTTTCGGGACAATCACCATATTAGAAATCCATGTGGGGTATCGTACTTCCCGAATGAATCTTGCAATTAAAAGTTTAGTTAATTCTTTTTCCACTGGTTCATGGTATTCTGGTGCGACCTTTCGTATCCGTTGGCGAAAGGGAATTGCATCAGGACGTATTTTTAATTCGTGTTGTACGATATTAGGATCGATCCCCGGCATATCTTCCATTCTCCAAGCGAATACATCTACAAATTCACAAAGCAACTTAATTAGCTGTTGTTCCAAATCTGCTTTTATTAACATCCCAATTCGCACTTGTTTGGGCAATTCTGTAGTGCCAATATTTATGACTTTTGTTTCCTCTACTGGAGCGCAGACTGGTTTTGGAATCCCAATTGGAGTTGGGGTTCCCTTTAATTGCTACATCGTCCCTTTATGATGTTGGTCTACCAGATTTTCTTGACTCTGACTGCTCTCTCCTTTTTCATTTACCGTTTTATTTTTTGCATGCTTTTCTAAATATCGACTTATTTCTTCCTCCTTTGCTTTAACTCTTCGTTCTTTTTTCTTTTTATGTTGTAGATGCTCCCGTTCCTCATTCATTCTTGTTTCTGCCATTATAAAAAACTTAGCATCTTCTTGGTCACCCTTTATCTCCATCTCTCCTTGCGGTGTTGGAAATCGCAAATATTGATGATATGTTGATACCACTCCTTTCAATTGGTGAACCCATCGTCTTCCAATTATAGCATTGTATGGTGATGGTGCATCCACAACACTAAATCTTGTCAAAATGTTGATCGGTCCAGCTGAAACTTCAAGATCGATGTCTCCCTTTGGCTTGGAAGATATTCCATTAAACCCATAAATGATGTATCGTGATAAGATCAACTGATCTTCTTTAAAACCCATTTTACAAAATGTATAATAGAACATCACATTTAATGAACTGCCCCCATCCAAAAGTATTTTCTTTACATTCCAGCCTGTTATCAATAATGTTAACACAAGAGGGTCATTATGCATTTCAATTTCTTGGTTTACTTCTTGTGCAGAAAATGTCAATGGATATGCCATCTAATCTTCCCATAATTCTGCTTGCCTTCCTTGAACTTTAAAGACTTCATGGTTCCGAATTCTCTTGCATAATCTTTTATTGATTGCGACATTCAAATCTGTATTATTCTTTTCCGCATATGATATCATATTAATTGTTTGTTCATTATATGGAATGCGTATTGCCTTGCTTTCATCATGTTTCTTTGTTGGTTCAACTTTCTGAACAAATTCCTTTAACTCTCCAGCATCGACCATCCTTTGTACTAATGCTATAAAATTTCTACAGTTGTTTGTTGTATGCCCTTTATAGCTATGATACTCACAATAGTCTTTTGAATGTTGTGTAAACTCTGGTGGATTTCCCTTTGTTATTGGCCATTGAAAATTTGGCCGATTCTTCAAAATGTTGAATAATCTGAAATATGAAACATTAAGCTTGGTGAACGTTCTTTCTCGAAATTGCTGAGCAAAATTTTTACCATACCCTTGTCGAGGATGTTTTAATTCTCTTGATTCGAATTTCGGAAGAAATTTCCTTTCTGATCAGGCGATTCCTCAACTGAATTTGTTCTCCTTGTATTTCCTTGGCTTCTTGGATTAATTCTCGATCCTTGCTCTTGTATGTCTTGGAGCCTCGCACATGTTTCTATTGTTTCTCTTAACTGGCCTTCAGTTTTTGGATTATTTCGGTGAATTTCAACAAAAAACTGGCTTTTCCGATCAACAATCCCCCATTTGTAATGGTTTATAGCTGTTATTGGGTCTAATTCACCTATTCCTTGACATATCGCATGCCATCTGACTGTATATGATCGGATCGATTCTTCTGGCCAAGATGTTAATGAATAAAGTTTGTCCTCCCCTGAATCAACTGGTTTATTATACATGTATGCTTCAAGAAACTTCCTCACCAACTGTGCGTAATTATGGATGGAATTTTCCGGTAATCTATCGTACCACAACAATGCCGTCCCTGTTAAACTGGATGGAAAACATCTGCACATGATTGCTTCATGATCGTCCCACCGGGTCATTACTCGATTATAATACTTTAAATGTGATGTTGGATCCTTGGTACCATCGTAGCATTCGAATACTGGAATATTATATTCTCTTGGTAATGATACACATGTCAAATGTTGTGCTAATGGAGTTCGCTTTGCTTCTTTCAATACCTCTTCTATTCTTCCCCCCTCTTTATTTTTTAATCATTTAATTTCTTCTTTCATTTGTTCCATCGTTTCCAAGCATGTTTCCCATTGGGTTTGTTGAATCTCTTTTTCTTGTTGCCTTCTTACTCGAGATATCGATCCTACTAACACCATTCTTTGATCTGGATTCCGTTGTTCACTTCTTGATATTTGTCTTCTTGACATTACTTCCTGATTTCGTATTTTTGTCATAGCTGGTCTCTGCTCTCTCTGAATTACATCTTTTAAAACTTGATTTTCGGTTGCTAGTAATTCAATTCGACGGTTGCTTGCTATTTGCTCCTTTCTCATTTCATTTATTTCTTCTAATAAATCTTGTATTTGCTGTATTTTTCTTTGAGAACTCCCATGATCTGAAGAGAAATTCTGAACCACTGTATTTGGTGTTAATTCTTGATTTGGGGTATGATTTCCCTCGTTACTTTGTTGTTGTCCTGATTCTCTTCCTTCCTCTTGTCTATTCTCCCAGTCTTCATTATCATTTTGGTTCCCAGAATTAGCGTCTTGAGACATCTTTTTCAGATCATGTTGTTTTCTTAACTATTTTTCCCCTTGCTGATTGCTTTCCTTGCTTGATATATAGAAATTTCTCAGAAAGTCAGTCAAATGAACTCTTACACATCAAAATCATAAGAGATCCTATTTATTACTTTAACTGTAAATTCTTCCTATCACAAATCTGATTTTTTCCCAATTCATAAAATCCTTTGTTTCATATTCTTATCTATCTTTTCAAACATTTTTCATGTCAATAAAACATGCTTATATAAATAAGCTTTTCACTTTCTTTATCTTGCAAAATTGAATTTTTCCAATCTTTTCTTTTAAATTTTTTCAACCATATCCGTTCTTTTCTTAATAAAAATGTTTCTTTCTTGGACGATTTAGTTTTGAAATTAAAACCTTTTTTCCTTCATCAGGTAGGATAAATCCTTTAATCGTCCCTGTTTCTAGCGCCAAATTGTTTATGCCAAAAAATCTTTTCGACTAAACAACCAATCAAATTTTCACATATCAATTAAAAGTTGAAATTGAGTAACATCCAAACATCTTTGTATTGATTTTATAAAATCATTTCTGTACGATACATAAAATCTTTTCTGTACGATGCATATGATCACCCAAATTTAACATTTTTGATCTATGATATTTACATATTGTTTAATTAAATACAAAAATCCTTCCTTAATATAATTACTTCTCCTAGATTCATACCTAGAAATTTCTTCTCTTTCTTTTTAAGTTTTTTTCTTCCTATTTTTTCCCGACCCCCTCTTTGTTGTCTAGCTTCTTCTATTTATAGATTTATTTACTGGGTCCCTCTTTGTGCAAC
>JAJJMC010009161.1:0-14649 GCA_023531435.1 Papaver californicum
GTTCGACATGAAACCCAACCGTAACTTTCTCTGAATCACAAAAAATCAAACTTTCAAATCGTGATTTCATCTAATTTGAGCCATAAAAAGATCAAGAGTTTAATCTAGAGGTATCTAAATGCTACTATGGTTGATTGAATCAAAATCTAGGGTTTAAAAAAAAAACGACAAAATTTTCTTAAATTTCATCTAGTTTTTCTTCCCACAAAACACAAATTCAAAAAAAAAAAAAATTCAATTCAATTCGAGTAAGTCAAAGATTATGTTTAATTAATCATGATTAGATTAATTTAATCTTAACTAATTAATGTAATTAAGATTACTAATCAGGGTGATTTGGGTATTATGAAAATATTATGGATAAGGGGTTTTTGAGTTTTACTTCATAGTGTCCATATTTCGTCTTATTATTGGAGCCCCTCTATTGATATGGGAGCCCCTATATCAGCCTTCCTCTTTAAAGATTATTATAAGTCTGTTCTGTTTTTACTTTGGCAAGTCATGTATACAAAACTTTATAGAATTTTCATTCCATGGATAATGGAAAAAATTAATTTTGATCTTTGTTAGCTCAAAATCATATTCCCTTCGTCCCTAATAAAAAGGCGGAGAAGTAAAATTTTCTAGCCCCATTTAGATAGACAGAAAACCTATTCCAATGTGATTTTTTCCATATATACCTTTATTAAAGAATATGAATATCAACAAATAGTTAATGCTTATAGCAATTTTCATGGACAATTATACTAATCTAATATTTTAATAGGATAAAAACTTTTAGTATATTGATATTTTTCATTTTTTTTAGATAAATTTAATTAATTGTATTGAGAATTGATAAGGGTAAACTATAAAAATATAAAATTTATAAAAATAAAAAAAGTTCTTAATCCAAAACTTATAAAACTTTGACCAACAGACCACAACATGCTAATAAGTAATCTTAATTAGTCAATTGAGAAGTAACTGTTGAGCCATATATCGAGATATACAGAATTGCAGCTCCACTGATAATTTGCTGGAGTACATGAAAAATTTGTTCAAATAAACCATTGCACATTATAATATTTTAAAATTAATACTTGATTTTTGTAGTAATCTCCCTAAAAATCAAAAGTTTTTTATCCTAAGTAGGTTTGTACAAACGAAACTTTAACTCGTTAAAGCAACAATCATATTAGATATTTATAAATGTGAATAATTAAAAATAATTGTTTTAGGTTGATAAAATATTTTTATATTTTATAAATATCTAAATTGACAATTATAAATTACGTTTTATTAATAAAAAAAATCTAAAAAAAATTCATTATACGACCAATTAGTTAATAGCGTCATTTATAGGCGGCAATTTCTCCCATTCTGTTTTTTTCTTTTATATTCTCCACTGATTTCTCAAATCAATCACCGGGGCAACAATATCATCACTGTTCCAATCAACTTTCACTGATTTGTCTTGGTTCAAATATTAAATTGGAGACAAACCCAAGTTTCATAAAACTTCCCTGATTCTCCACCACTTTTTTAATCTCCCGTTCATCTTTTATTCATCTCCATTAACCACCCACAGTTGACGGCATCAGTTCATTTTTTTTGCTGATTCTCCAGTTCCGTCTTTGTCTCCACCTCAAGACCTGTCCTTCGGCAAATACCATTCTGAACCCATGGTCTAGCGAGCGATAAGAGAAAGTTTGTTGCAGCCCAAGAGAAGAGAATTGAGATCAGTCTCACCTATCACTTATAAGATTCTCTGGCAGAAATAATTTTTGAGAAATTCTTTATTTTCACTTGTGTTTCAAGTGAAAATTTATTTTTTGAGTTGTTTGAATAGAATCTGTTTTCATTTTAATTTTTTGGCATTAAAAAATTCATAGTTTTGTGCAATAGTAAAAATTCTAGTTATCAACGATAAGGTATATAGGGCTTTTTCTCTTTTTTTTAGGGTTTTTTCTTGATAGTGTTTTCGTGACTATTCCGTGACTATTTCGATTATCACCAAAGGACAAGGTACTTCAGCGAATTTCCTTACACATATAATAGTGATTTTCATCAGTTGTGTAATGTGAAAATTTCGACTTTCACCTGTAATATCTGTGCGAAAACTAGAATTTGCACAGGTCTTAGGATGCTTATTTTAAACTGATAATTGATACTTTCTTCTCTTTTTTTTTGTCCGGGTAATGGATGTGAGTTGCGTAGATAATGCGTATGTTTGAGTTTATGTGACCAAAATTTTAGCAAGAGCCCAAAATTCTGGCAACTTGCAATAGTTTGACTGTTGTAAACATATTTCCACTAATTTGTAGCCGCTTTGGATGCTAGCATCACTTTTCAAGTAACCTACATCAACTACAAAAATGCAAACCATCAGATAAGTCCAAACGATGAATAAAAGGCAAGAACCATAAATAAAGCTATGTTAGGAGAAGAAAGTCATTTTGATGTAAAATGGATCATTGAGGAAGTACAGGTAATAAACAATCTACTTAATTAATAGAAACATCGAAATTCATTCAAATTATTGATTTAAATTACCACGATCAAATGTTTGGGCATGAAGATTTTAAAAATTGAACATGAATCGACTGAAACATATATTTCAAACTGAAATCTTTTACAAGTCCAACAACCAAAATCATTCTGAGTCAAAATCTGAAAGTTCAACACTCAACTTCAACACCTTCAAAAGGAAAACTCAAGTTTCTCCTTATTCTTGCCTTCTCCAGTGTTGGCAACTATATCAACTGCAATCTCCATCATCAATCCTGAGAATCCTGAAAACGCCTTCGACAAGTTTTTGAGTGAGCTAAATCAATAACATCAGCTACGTTACCAGTAATTGCAGGTCCTTGAAAATCACGATTAGGTAAAAACATAAACCCATCAGCTAAACAACTCACATCACTGAAATCAAATATCCGTAAACATACATCAAAAAGTGAAAGTAAGAAATGTAACACCTCTTTCAGGAACTAACACCCCCGTATCATTTTATGCTCACAAATTACAAAATAATTTAACTGACCAAAAAGAAAACTCTCACTATCTCAAGCTCAAGTTCGTTACCTGCTTATTTCAGAGGGTGAATGATTTGGAGTTTCCCTTCTAACTTAAACCTAAAAAATAAGAGGGAATATCTAATCGGCCACATGAGAGTTAGACAGGGACTGAACAAAGTTGTCATCAAAATGTTATGGAGTAATAATCCACAGAACACCGATAAGGTTGGGGACGTACCACGCCAATATTTTTATATTGTTCTCCAGGTTTTCTGTACACGGGGTTCCTAGGTCATCTTTGCACCTCAAAAATGATAAACAAAATCAGACACGGGTTTATGAATGACGATCAGGCACATGGTTATTACTCACATACTGTTAGAGATCTCTTCTAATACATGGAATTTTGTTCACCATTGTTAGAGATCTCTTCAAATACAGGGTTATGAATGACGATCAAGCACATGGCTATTACTCACATAGTGCAGTATAAAATACTAATCAAAATAGTTGACCTCTTTAGAACCACTAACAAGTAGCTAGCAAACCTGAAAGTGTTTTCCCAATACATTGTGTCAAGGAAAAAACAAAAGATAGTAAAGATAAGATCTTAAGAAATATAGTAATTTTCGAATTTATGACACTGGAAATTTGAAAGTATTCTCGCAAACAAGGGAGTTCTAACATCAGACTTACAAAAAGTCTTAAACTGCAATAATCCATACATGGTTCAGTGTTCACACAAAAACAAAGGAACGGTATCACTTTCAGAAAAGTGAAAGGAACCCACTTTACATATCGAAAAATACATTGTTTTCATAAAAAAAAAAATCCATTTTGGCGATACTAAAACTCAAAACTATATATAACTTGACTGTAATAAACTCATCACCATCTTTAAACTACGAGTGCTGTACAGTTTTAGTTAGGATACTAAAACTCAAATGTAACAATAAAAGACGACACCACACTTTAAACAAGCAGTTATACAGTTTATTTGGGATACTTACAAATGCTTGCGGCATCATGAAAGAAGATTTCAGGCATTTTTCAATCTTTCGGCTATCCTTGATTTTAGATTCTGCTTATTTTTGCTTGTGGTTAAGCTTGTACATATAATATCGAAGTAATTCACTATTTGAATAGCAATAATCAGGTGATAATAGCTATTTTCTCCTGAGTGAAAACTGGAACTTTCACAACAACGTAAAGAGAAAACTGCATTTTTCACATCATGCAAATGCTACCACGACAATTAGCTCATATGCAGAACTAAAGAACTAAGTTCAACAACGTAAGATTGGTGCTTAAAAAGGAAAATCGTCTAATACCTCATTTACTGTGTTCTTTCGGTTGCCCTTTTTGTGTACAGTCAGGTGCAGACTCTGTTGAGTCTTTCTTATTCACTACTTCAAAATCATCTTCAGAATTGGTTTCACTGGAATCAGCTGCTTTATTATGGATTATTGCCATAGTGTTAATAAATCCTTACATTAAAAAAGAGTTGAGAGGATTAGATACAAACTCCTTAATTTTAAATAACACAAATTGAGTAATTAAGTAAATACTTGTTCAATTTCAACCAGAACTTAATGGTGATAAGTTATGAAATCAATAACATATTAAATTTGTAGACATACACAATTGCTTTTTTTGTCGATTCAATTACCAATTTGACTTAATTTCTTTTTAATATAGGTAACCTAAAAATTAAAACTAACCCAACCATACAGAACCCATTAAATTAAAAATTATCACACAATCAAAACATGCATGGGTGATTCATAGAATAGAAAAAAACCCAGAAAAACCATGTTGTAAATGGTGATAAATGAATCAGTTTTGTAAAACATTGAAGAGCCCTGTATCTTTTAACCTCACACATAAATGGTGATAAATGAATCATTATGGTGATAAATGCATGAAAATCATGTCTATTGATCCCGAAATTTATAGAGCTAAGAAAAAAGAAATTTACCGAAAACATATAAAGCAGATAATTAAAGGGTTTGTTTAAGCTAAAAAATCCTTTCAGCTAAACAACCAATCAAACTCTTGGATTCAAGTTAAATAAATGTAAACTTACAATAAAGAAACATTCTTTTATGTAATAAAGAATATACTTTTCCAAATTTTCTAAACTCAATACAATTAATCATCCAGGTTTTGTAATTTCTGGGTTTATAAAATTGGTTACAAAAAATTCCTTTCAATACAGAAATTCATACATTATATCATTATTTCCCATAGGATCGTACCTAAAAATTTCTTCCCTCCTTTTCTCTGGTCTTTTCTCTCTTTATTTTCCGTCCTCCTCCTGTTGTTTGATCTCTTCTATTTATAGATTCATCTTTCTGGGTCGCTCTTTATGCAACGTGTCATTTTCTATAGCCTGGTCATCGTTTCTGGATCAATTCTTCTTTGGGCCGATCTATCTTGTCTCGATGTATCTATCGTTCTTGTATTTTGTCTTTTACTTGGTGCGATCATATAGATGACAGATCACTTTTAATTACTTCCTGATCGATGCTTTATATGTCCGACGCGTGTTTCCTTATCTTTAAAGACTTCTGTAATCTCGATCATTTAAATGTTAGAGTAATTATTACAATTTACTTTCTCGACCATAGAGTAATTATTACATTGTACTTTCTCGATCCTAAAATAATATAGTAATAATAACTTTTTACTTTCCCGATCAGTTATCATTTAATGCTGTTTGTTTTGTTCGATGGTGTTCCGCTTTCTCGATCTTATGTGTCATTCATGCGATTCATCGCTCAGATGTCAGGAAACGTCTCGTGTCTTTTTTTTGAAATTTGATATCTTTAATAATGATCCTATGTTTCTCACCCGTTTTTAATCTGGTTGCTTCTTAACTTGATCTTCTTCCACGTGTCATGCTTCTTTAATTTACTAACAATTTGCCCCCTTCTTCTCTTTTTTACAAAATCATCCAACGGTCGATCCGAGATTTTGAAAAATAGAGAAGGACTTGTCGTTTTTAACTTTTCAGTTTCTTTTCTGCACGTTATCCGAGTTTTCCGCTGGTATTAACATGATTATGTCAGTTACACTTTTTTCAATGAAATCAAATCTTTTCCGATTATTTTTCTCTCCCATCTTGTGGCGGTTACCATTCTTCTTCTTTAAATATCCTGTAACTTTCTACTGTCTCTTTTTTAGTTATTGCACTTTGTCTTCCTTAAACTTTTCAAATCTTCCCACTACTCAGGAGTTTTATTCTTGTTAATTGGTTTCTTCTCCACTTCGATTTGGCCATTGTTAACTTCTTTTCTTCATGTAAGTAATTTTATTTTTCTTGATTCGAAATTTTCTTTTCATGGTTGAGGGTCTATCGGTGTAGTAAAAAGATTGTGATTCTCAGGTTATGTATGAATGAAAAGGTCCTTTTTTACACTGTAATTATTGCTAGGTAATTTCTTCATATATTAATTTTTTCCTTCTTTTGTTTATTTTTGCTCAGATCTTCAATATGTCTCCAAGAAAATCTGATGCTGCCAGCAATCAAGGTGAAAACAGGAGATCAAGTAGGTCTTCTTCGTCTCGATATGCCGTTTCTCGTCAAGATTTGTCTCTTGCTATTCCTTCTCCTGCTATACCTCGTTCTGTACGGGATTCTTCTCCCGATGTCCCTAATGTTGCCCCCAAGAATAAACGGTCAACGTCATCTTATAGCTATCGATCTATGGATATTGAAGAATTTAAAAGAAGACATAATCTTCACGGATTTAAAGTTTCTTTTGTTGATAGTGCTTCTGATATGATGACCTACGATTCGATGAAAAAATTTCAATATACCCATAATAGATTACTAATTTCTGTTGGTGCCTTGGAAGCTGGTCTTCATCTCCCTCTGTATAGAAAAAACAACCCTTTCCAGTTTACAGTTCTTGCTACTCGCAGCAGGGCTCCGCATACTCAACTTCGTTCTATCACACAGTATAATGGTAATTGGTGGCGAATTCTCGATGAATGTACCCTTCGCAGTGAGGGTCGTACCCGGCTTACTTGTTATGTTCCCGATCCTTCAGAACGTGTTCATTATACGCCTGAGAATTTCCAGAATACTTATGGTGATGGTATTACTGTCAAAAATTATGTTAAATGGAGTGTTAGTCCTGTTCGCAAATGCTACGAAGGGTTTCCTCTTCTTCGAGAAGTTGATGACCCCAGAATCAAGGTAGCTCCATATACCAATGTTGACTTTCCTTCGAATGAGAGAATTCGTCGAGAACATGATTATAAATGGTATCGCACCCCTATTCTGATCGAGGGACCTTGGGTATATGGTGATATCCCTACTAGTGAAATTCAACATCTTCGCAATTGTTTCCCGAACTATTGCCCCTGGAGATTGAACTTTGATGATTACAAATTTGACTTCAAGGTTCGGAATTCTTAGTTGATATCATTCCTTTTAGATATAGTGTATCGATTTTTAATGTCTTCTTTTAAATGTTTTTACTTTTTTTTTTTTGATTCCAGGTCGACCCTTCTTTGGACATCGGAATCCCCCTTCCTCCACCTGATCGAGGTATTAAAATCGTCGAGAATAGACAGATCATCGAGAATGAACAATCGATCGAACCCGCGGTTGAGGGTAGAGGAAAGCGAAAATTAATTCTCAAAGTAGAGAAGAAACAGAAAAAGCCCAGAACTCTTGAACTCTCAACTGAGGTTGTAAGAGAGATGGCTTCCAGTTTGAATAAGGGAGAAGGTAGTTCGATTGTTGCTCTTCCATTGGATCAGTCTGATCCTATCGATGTTATTCCAGTTTCCTCGATGCCAGCAGAAATAGTGGTATCGGAACGATCCGATCCTATGGTTGCACCTCTTTCTGGTACTTCATCCAATTTTTATAACATCGTTTCTCCACTTCCTTTTGATTTCGTGCTTGATTCCCCTGTACCTGATAATGGTGCATTGGAAACTTTTTCTGGCCTTCCTCAAGAAGAGGGAGATGATATTGTTATTGATGATCTTGTTGATGTAGTGAATGAAGTATCCCATGTTGAAGAAGAGAATACATCGGAGAAGGATAATGCCAAGATACTTCCGATTGGTGGTGTGGAAAATATGAATGTTGAAGCTAATACCGCCATTGTTGAAGAAGCTAACATTATTGATCGAACTGAAGAAGAAAACTCTCCTTCCAGTTCGATCCCTCCTTCCAGTTCGATCCCTCCTTCCAGTTCGATCCCTCCTGAAGTCGAAGGGACTTCTGAAGTAATTCTCGAATCGATCGCTCCTTCCGAAATTTTGGTTCGATCTACTTCTGTTGCTTTTGAGGTCGATACTTCATTTCCAAGTGCCGATCCTTCTATTCTGAAGTCTATTTCCGATCGAATCTCCAGTGAAGGTCTTAATTTAGTTGGTGATGAAGAAGAAGCATATAAATGGTTTCTTTCTCAAGGGCTTTGGAATGTTTCATCTAATCCTGATGTTATCAAATCTGATTCTGGCTTCATGTCTCGATTCAAGGATTCACTTAGTGCGATTCCTATGGACGAAACTTTGGATGCATGGTCCAAGAGTGATGTTTTTGAGCAGAGATTTCCTGTAAAGCCTCCTCCAACCTTCAATGAAGTTTTGACTCTTTCCGATAGTTCGTTATATTCACTTCCACAACAAGCTTTAGCCCAACTCCAATATAGTAACGACTGTCTGTTTAGTGGTTATAAATTTTATAAGGCTCGAGCTACCATGATGGGATTGATATTTAGGAAAGAATCAGTGGAGATGAAGGAAAAGAATGTATCCTTACAACAGGTGAATGATGATTTACAACAGCAAAATGATCTTCTTCAACAACAACTTCAACAACTTCAACAGCTTCAACATCAACATAATGATCAATATCAGCAGCAACAGGATCGTCTCCGAACTATTGAAGGTCACAATCAAAATCTTCAGAATCAAAATCAAGGTTTATTTTTCATTCCTTTTCAATTACTATTTTATTTACTTGATTTATATGAAACATTTAAATTTTATACTAGGTCCAGTGGAAAATATGGAGACATTATTTAGGATCGAACGTAGAATGGTACAATTGAATAATCATGCAAGGGAAGTTTTCAAAGAGATGAATGTGGTTAGAGATAAACTGACTCAACTGAACGATAGTTCTGATTTAGCCACTTGGAGGCATAATAAAGCAGAATCAAAATATCGAGAAGTTGTAAAATTGCTAACTCATAAAGAATTAGAGTTTAAATCTGTTGTCAGAGGTACATTTTTGGTTTACCTGATTTTATAGCTCTTGATATCATAAAATTTGTCTGATATTTTCTTGTATTTTCAGAACTGGAGACAAAGTTAAATGAGGCTAAGAATCGAGCAACACAAGCAGAAACTGAGCTTAATTCAGCAAAAGATTCAGTGGAAAAGATTACTCAAGAGTTAAAGACTTCTGAATATAATGTGACTCTTAGCGCCTCAAAAATTGAGAGTTTACATGCTCGACTATCTACTGAACTTTCTAAAATTATTGCTCGTGAACAAGAGATTGATTCATTAACTGCACAATTAAGTGAAGAGAAAAATCAAAAATCACATCTTAGTGCTCAAGTAGCAATAGATCAGCAAAAGATCGAAGAGCTTCACAAAGAAATCAACTTTGGGCGTGATTTTGTTCAATGGGTCAGGCAGGAGGCTAAAGCGAAGATTGCGATGTCCTTCAATACTGCTTTAGATCGTGCAAAATCCGATCCTTCAGTGCTTAATAAGCGCGCTCCTGTGCCTGCAGTTCCTCATCCACCATCTCGATCCGGTCTTCCTGATATTTGATTATATTCTTTGTAATTTCATTTTCTGTTAACTCCTCCATCTTGTACTTTGTGTGTCTTTCAAAGATTTTCTTTTGTAACTTTTAGACTTGCCTTTTATGTTGTTCCCTGCACAAGAAAATATGATTAAGTAATCTTTTTGGCTATCATATGATTTTCTAAGTTCCATGAATTGAAGTACTTTTTACCTCAAATCATGTTGTTCGAGATCCCACACATACGAAACAAGCCCGGGCCAGGGGTAAGATACAGGGTTGGTCCCGAACTGTACTCTGAAAATTGATAAACCAATAATTAGGAACCCCTTCTTGATAAGAATTTCATTGTTAATAAAATTCTCTAAGGATAATGTTCACCTTTTGTATATGATTATGTCGTCAATCGCAACGATATCCAGAATATGATGTTCCTGGATTGATTTTGAGCGCTCAGAGTATACGAAATTCCGAGATTAATGGAATTTTGATTATCATGGTAATCTCCAAGATATGATATTCCTGGATTCAAAGTATATGACATTCCGGGATTAATGGAATTATAAAATTCTCCATGGTACGATGTTCCTGGAGTGATTATAAAAGAAATTAATGAATTAATTGTTTATGTACCTGCTTTTTGTGGTATCATTCACAGATAGTAAAGCTTTAAATATTGTGCATTCCATGGATGCTTTAAAATTTCTCCTTGCAAATTCTGAAGATAGTACGACCCTTGTCCTTCCGGTGCTTGAATCACATATGGTCCATCCCATGTTGGTGCGAATTTTCCTGCTCTTTTGTCCCTTTGATGTTCTGTTATTTGTCGGAGGACATATTGACCTTGGAAAAAATTTCGGGATTTTACACGCTTATGGTATTCTCGAGCTAATCCCCTTTGATAATTCTCCATTTTTTGGAGTGCCACTTCTCTTTTTTCTTCCAAGTCATCCAATTTTTGTAACATGAGATCTGAAGTTAGGTTTTTCTCCCATGCTTCTGTTCTGGTTGTAGGCAAAATAACCTCTGTTGGTATTACTGCTTCTGTTCCATAAGCAAGAAGATATGGTGATTCTCCAGTTGAAGCTTTTCTCGTGGTTCTATATGCCCATAATGTATTATGTAATTGTTCGCACCACTTATTATAATATCCATCCAATGTTTTCTTCAAATTTGTTGCAATTGTTTTATTTGTGGATTCTGCTTTCCCATTACTTTGTGGGTAAAAAGGTGTAGATTTATGTTTTTGAATATTATATGTTTCAAATAACATATTGATATTCTTCCCCTGGAATTGTTTTCCATTATCAGAAACTATCGCTGCTGGAATCCCAAACCTACAGATGATATTCTCGAATAAAAATGTAAAAACATCAGTGTCTCTGATTCGCGCTAGTGCTTTTGCTTCTACCCACTTGGTGAAATAATCGGTGGCCACAATTAAGTATTTTCTTTTCTTTGTGCCTTCAGCTAATGGTCCAACTATATCGACTCCCCATTTTGCAAATGGCCATGGGCTAAGTATTGAATTTAATTCCGTAGCTGGTGCTTTGATTTTCTTACCAAATCGTTGACATTCTTCGCACCTTCGAACCATTTCTTCCGAATCTTTCAACATGGAAATCCAATAATAACCCTGCATTTTGGCTTTTAATGCTAGCGATCGTCTTCCGCTATGGTTTCCTGCATCTCCGTAATGTATTTCTTTGAGAATTCGTAATCCTTCTTTTCGTGATAAACATCGAAATAATGGTCCAAGAAAAGAATGTCGATAAAGAACTCCATCTCTAAGTTGGTAGCTGTTTGATTTAAGTTGAATTTTCCTTGCTTCTTTAGAATCTGTTGGTAATTCTTTAGTTTGTAAATATTGATGTATCGGGACTCTCCAATCTGGCTCACTTGGTTGATCATTTTCTTGTTGCGATGTAGATGTGGCATTTTGTATGGCTGAGTCATCGATACCGTCTTCCTCTATGTTATTTAATATTTGTGCTCTTATGGATGGCTCATATATTCTCCCGATTTTTAGTGCTTTAGTATTTGGATCATTTACCATGGATGAGATATATGCCAGTGCGTCCGTATGTCGATTCTTTTCACGAGACAGATGTCGAAAAATAATATTTGGAATACAAACTGTTAAACTTTGTACAAGATTTTTGTATCGTTCCAAGTCCTCATCGACCGTTTGATATTTTAACTCGATCTGTCTAATCACCAGCTGCGAGTCACTTGTGAGTTTTACATCACTTATTCCTAATTCAATAATGAGTTTGAGAGCATGGACCACTGCTTCATATTCTACTATGTTATTCGTATGTTCTTCGAACTCAAGTCGAAATGAGTGTACCATACGTTCTCCCTTTGGCGCTGTAATCACGATACCTATTCCTGCTCCTTCTTTATTTCGCGACCCATCAACAAAAACCTCCCATCGTTGTGAACTATTTGAATCTAGTATCTCTACTGGTTCTTCTTCTTCACACCCCGGAAGTCCTTGAATTTCATACTCTTCCTCGATTGGAAAATCTGCCAAAAAATCAGCTAGAACTTGGGATTTCTGCGCAGTTTGTACCTCATAAACAATGTTGTATTGTTCTAGCTGAGCGTTCCATTTTGCTATTCTTCCTACCTTCCCTGTATTCTTTAAAACTGATTCCAATGGAGCTTTGGTTAAAATACGAACATAATGAGTGAGAAAATAAGTGCGTAACTTCTGAGTAGCAAATACCACTGACAAAATTAATTGTTCAATCTTTGTATAATTTCTTTCTGCTGAATTCAAAGTCTTGCTGATGTAGTATACAGGTTTCTCGATTTTCTCATTCGTTCGCACCATTACTCCACTAATGGCATTTTCTGTTGCTGCTATGTACAAAGTTAACATTTCTTCTGGTTCTGGTTTTTGTAATGCTGGTAATGTGGCAAGATGTAGTTTTATACTTTGAAATGCTTGCTCACAACGATCGTTCCATTCAAACTTATTTTTCTTCTTAAGTACATCAAAAAAGGGTTTACATCGTTCTGATGACCTTGCAATAAATCTACTTAGTGCAGCCAAACACCCATTTAACTTCTGTACACTCTTTATACTGTTTGGTGATGGCATATCCGTTATTGCTTGTATTTTTGCTGGATCAACTTGAATTCCATCTTTTGTAACCAGATATCCTAAAAATCTCCCTGATGTAACACCAAAAATACACTTTTCTGGATTTATTTTCATCTTATACTTTCGTAGTGCACCAAAAATTTCAGTCAGGTTTCGCAAATGATCACCAGATAACTTGCTTTTCACTAACATGTCATCCACATAAACTTCCAAAGTTTTTCCGATCCATGGTTTGAATATTGCGTCCACTAAACGTTGATATGTTGCTCCTGCATTTCGTAACCCAAATGGCATTCTGGTGTAACAATACAATCCCCGTGGAGTGAAGAACGATGTATGTTCCTGATCCGCTTCTGCTAACGCTATCTGATTGTATCCAGATTGTCCATCCATGAATGATAACATCTCATGTCCTTCAACAGCATCTACTAGTTGGTCGATGTTTGGGAGCGGGTAACTATCTTTTGGACATGCCTTATTTAGATTGGTGAAATCTATACAAATTCTTACTCCACCGTTTTTCTTCGGGACAATTACCATATTAGAAATCCATGTAGGGTATCGTACCTCTCGAATGAATCCTGCACCTAAAAGTTTTGCTAATTCTTTTTCCACTTGTTCATGATATTCTGGTGCGACTTTTCGTATCCGTTGGCGAAAAGGAATTGCATCAGGATGTATGTTTAATTCATGCTGGACGATGCTGGGATCGATCCCCGGCATGTCTTCTATTCTCCAAGCGAACACATCTATATATTCACAAAGCAATTTGACTATCTGTTGTTCCACATCTGATTTTATTAACGTCCCAATTCGCACTTGCTTGGGGCATTCTGCGGTGCCGATGTTTATGATTTTTGTTTGCTCTACTGGGGTGAAAACTGGTTTTGGAATCCCAATTGGAGTTGGGGTTCCCTTTAATTGCTACATCGCCCCTTTTTGCGGCTGGTTTTCCGAATTTTCTTGATTTTTACTATTCTCTCCTTTTTCACTTTCTATTTTATTTTTTGCATTTTTTCTAGGTATTGATTTATTTCCTCTTCCTTTGCTTTAATTCTTGATTCTTTTTCTTTTTACATTGTAAATGCTCCCGTTCTTCATTTATTCTTGTCTCTGCCATTATACAAAGTTTAGCATCTTCTTGATCACCCTTTATCTCCATCTCTCCTCGTGGTGTTGGAAATCGTAGATACTGATGATAAGTTGATACTACACCCTTTAATTGATGAACCCATCGTCTTCCAATTATAGCATTGTACGGGGATGGTGCATCCACAACACTAAATCTTGTCAGAATGTTGATCGGTCCGGCCGATACTTCAAGATCAATTTCTCCCTTTGGCTTGGACGATATTCCATTAAATCCATAAATGACAAATCGTGAAGTGATGAGTTGATCTTCTTTAAAACCCATTTTACAAAATGTATTGTAGAACATCACATTTAATGAACTGCCCCCATCCAAGAGTATTTTCTTGACATTCCAACCAGATATCAATAACGTCAACACAAGAGGGTCATTATGCATTTCAATTTCTTGATTTAATTCTTGTGCAGAAAATGTTAATGGATGTGCCATCCAATCCTCCCATAATTCTACTTGCCTTCCTTGAACTCTAAAGGCCTCGTGGTTCCGAATTCTCTTGCACAACTTCTTGTTGATTGCTACATTCAAATCTGTATCACACTTTTCGACACATGAACTCATATTAATTGTCTGTTTGTTATATGGAATATGTATTGCTTTGCCT
>JAJJMC010009171.1:0-18757 GCA_023531435.1 Papaver californicum
AAGTTCTTCTCGACATGCATTACATCTACACATTGACGGTTAGGATTATACTTCCATGTCGGAATATCGAACAATCGGGCCCTCTTATGAAATGCTTTACTTGGAGAATTGACAACATCACAACCAACTTCCTCATAACACTATTTTTTTATACACTTAATTAGCACTTAATTTATACACTTTTACCGCCTTATTTATATTTACTAGTTATTATTTCTGTACTAATAATATATTTTTATTGTTTAATTAGGTGGTATGCATAAAATCCGAAATTACAAATAAACATGGTTGAATTGATATTATTAATGGTACCCAGTAGTTCACGAGATTAGCCATAAACTCGTAGTCTTTCTCATGTACTTCATGATGAAGACGTGGTCAGGTATTGGATCAAAAGAAAATGAAAATTGATCGGAGCTAGCTAAAGTGGACACGTGATTGGTGGAATGAAAGTCTGTTGGACAAAACAAGGTCGTCAGATGGTGAGAAGGTGGCGTCTTTTGTTCTAATTGAGTGGTTTCTTTTGGAAGTGAACCAAGAGGACTTTACTGGTGTCTGCTAGGAGTAGGTTGGTTTGCTTTTGAAAGGTGATTGGAGACTCTCTTTGGGTTTGGTAAAGAGTAGGCTTGTTTTGTACACGGTGAGGTGAAAGCTAATGAAGTAGAGGGGTAGGCTTGAGGTACGGCTGTCACATGGGAGAGAGGTGATGATGGCTAGTCTAGTAGGTGGGGAAGCTAACTTTTCTTTTGGGGTTTCGAATTCTGGGAAAGGCTTTGTGAGTGTCACGTGAAACAAAATGATACAAAGACAAGAGGAGGTACGGTGGTAGAAAGAATACCTAGAGAGCTAAACCTAGCCTAGGTATTGTGATATGAGTCTAGAGGGGGGACAAGCTCAGGATTATCTTTCCTTTTTGGTTTTGTATAAAAGAAAAGGAGAAAGAGAAAGAAGGGTCAGTTTTTCTTGGAAGGGTTTTTGCGGCAGACAGTTCTGGGGAAGGGAATCTGTCGCTGGACAGGAGCATCTTCTTTTCGGCAGAGGGGGAGTCTAGTTCTGTTTTAGTTTTCTTGAGGTTCGGTGTTCAGACGGCTGCGTCAGGCTGTAAGGAGAGATACAGGAGCAGAAACAAAAATTGTGTTTAATCCTTTCCCTCTATTTCTCTTTTAATTATTTTTATGGGTTTTAAGAAACCCGTCTCCATGTTCTAATTAATTTGTAGCTAGGGTTTAATGTTGAAACCACTTACAGTTTTAGATCAATTAAATAAAATATTTGATACAGACCATTATGATTTGAATAGATTAATTCCATGATTTTGATTTATTGAATTTCATTAGACAATTGTGACGTCTTTTGATGGTACATGCTTGGCCTAGGTTTTTGATGTTCCATGCTTCTGGTATACAATTGTTATTTTGTAAATCTACTTGTTGCAAATATATTTGTCTACTTATTTGATATTTCATGCTTGGGTTAAATCCTTTGATGGGGTATGCTTAGAATAGCCAGGTATTATTTGTGGACCTATAATTAGTTTCGTACAATTTTCTCGCTAACGCAATTTTATGGTGTATGCTTGAGACTAGGGTTTTTTGATGCATCATGTTTAGGGCGTCCCAGTGATATTTGCGACTCTAAATATTCATGAGTTATGTTTCACTTCAGTAATTAAATTGAAATAGTGGTGGATACTGAAAACCCTGGTTACCGACTCTCCCATTTGATTTTTTTTATTAGTTTAGTTAGTTTTATTATTTTATTCATTAATCTAAAAATCCAAAAATATTGTTTCTGGTTAGTTGATTAGAGATATCGATTACAGTATTGCCCCGCTCTCTGTGGGTTCGACCTGTACTTGCCGTTGTCTACTAGTTAGACGCCGTGCGATTGGTTATTTATAGAGGGTAATCTAAAATCCCATCACATATTTTAAGACACCTATAAGGGTGAATTAATTAATTCAAAAACATTAGAATTAAAGCAACTCATTTTTTTTGTTTAGGAAACTTACATTTGTGGAAGCACTAAAGACCTTTATATGTGTCTCAAACCCAAAATACCATATGTCTCAGAATTCCTTATATTGTGTAGTGGTTATAAGTTCGTTTTTGGTCTGTGTTAGATTTGAAGGTTGTGGCTAAGAGTACCAGCGAGAATATAAGTTATATAGATGAACAAGGAAGAACCAGAGAAGAAAGGATTTGGTTGAGTGAACGGTCAGTTGAATAAGAATTAGATAATGGGTTTTTACCTAATCTTGGTCTTGATTGAATGATGGCTACGTTGTTGAGTTGTAGCAGAACTAGGGTTTACTTTGTTGGATCAATTAATTACAATAAAAGAAGTAATGGCAACAGTGAAGTTAAGGTTCATGTATGGTTGGATTTTGGGGATTTCTAGCTGTGAATTGGAAATTGGTCCATAGGAAATTCTCGGGAGAACTAAGTCAAAGACGGGTTGATTCATGAGTTAGCAGAGAAGATGTGGTCTGGAAAGTTGGTTAATATGGATGCAAATCAGGGTTAGAATTGGCTGTAAACTCTAATCGTTAGATGTTGAGCCCACATAAAGCTCCCAGAAAAAGCTAGAACGACCTTCATCTCATTTCCTTATAAAATTTCAATAGTCGAAGACTATTCAAAACCAATAACGATCGAAACTTAATATGAAGAGAAATTAATAACACAATTAAAATTTAAAAAAAATATATTAAAAAATACCTAAATTCTTTACATAATAACTGACTTTTTCAATAACCCTATCCAAGGAGCTAGATTTCCATTACAACTAACTAAAGAAAAAAAAAATAATAAAAAGAAAACAATCATAAACTAATATTGTTGATCCGACCAAAATAGTTGTCAAGAATTGAATTCCCTTCCGGCCACTAGTCGACACCTTTTTATAAGTCGAATGTCTCTATTTTACTTACTATTGATATAATGTAATATGAGCACACCAAATCACGTGTACAAAGAATTTATTCTTTGGATCATTAATTTTATATCCTCCCTTGCACATACAAGGTAAGTATAATGTGTACTTTCCATGGGTGGAAGATTTATCTTCATTGAGAATTAACTACACCAACTCGTGAGTATATAATGTTGACATTATTCCATTTCATGTACATCTGCTAAAGAATTCCATTATCTCGTTGACTTATCATGTAAAAGGTACACCTTTAGAGCTATCTGTTCAAATCGTATCGGATTTCAAGCTCTCTATTACACTTCCTAAATAGGGTTATTTTCACCTTTCGCTCACCGTACTAAAAGGAAAGTTATTCTAGAGAAATGAAACTTTTTCCACTTTCTCGATTGAATTGAAAACCTTCAGTGAAGCTATATTATCCAAATATAAGATGCTACTGGCTTACTAAGGAAAAATCTCGTCCTCCAAACATTTAAGTCCAAAAGTTATTATACCAGACCTTAACTTAGTGAGTCCACATGTTTTGATCAATTTATTTGGGATTATTAGCTACATAAGCAGTTCCTATGTTGAGTTGATCTCTTATACTCTTTACATCGTTGGTCTTTAACTTATCATGTGAATTGTTGACCACTTGACTGGTTTGGGCGTCCAAAATCCTTGTTCCATGTACATCCACGCCTTGAGATAGCCGAGAAAATAATTCATATTGATTTCTGAGTTATTATTTATTTTACGGACAAAGTTTCTTGTTTTAATCCAATCGTACTTTATTTTCCAAATACTGCAAAACTAAATAAAATCATTAGAATCTACAAAATAGAGAAATTATAAATATAAATTAAGATGTAAATTATGCAGTGTTTTCACACTAATTCTTTGGATAAAAATTAGACCAAACACTAAAGTTGGACAAAATATGAGTATCAACCGTCAATTAACCCAAAAATAAATCTAAAAAGACTCTTATTTAAGGGTTCCCTTGTTATTTTAAAGACCAAGACATTTGAGTTTTGAAAATTTTACATCAAAACTCAAAGTTATGATATGAGAGGAAAAACATTTATTCTATTTACTTTATTATAATTGTGGTTGTCAATATATAATACAAGATGGCATGTGGTTTTGAGTGACAAACAGTCAGATAACATTTGAGGATATAATAGGAAGATCCGACGCTCTCATCCAATTGTTGTTGCGATTAAATTAAGGAGATTTACTAATGTTGACGTTATATAGGTACACAAGGAATATGGTTGGGTCTTCATTTTCACACCATTCAAATTCTCTAGTTGAAATGAAGATGGTACCAAGTACCCCTAAATCTTTTCGATATCAACCTGTGCAGACTCACAATAACGACCAAAATATTATTTCAACAAGGTGATTCTTGGTAATAGTCAAAGTTCAAACCAATCTAAGTTGGGATCTTTACCAAGAAGTTATTAACATACAAGTGTATTTACTTTAATTATGAAGCTAAACAATAAAATGCGGAAGTAAGTAAATCAAACAACACATAATATTTTGTTAACAAGGAAAACTGTTTGGCATAAAACCCAGGGACCTAGTCTAGTTTTGAATACTCTTATAATTAAGCCGATATACAAATTGTCTACCGCAACTTCATATAGTTGATACCAAGTAAACTACCCTAAGTTACTTAATTCCTTAAGTATTAGTGCGCCTATAACGAATCTGGCCAACATATGTGGATTCCAGGACAGAGTCCACTATCTTGAGTCGTTTCACCACTGTGAAGACTTCTGCACTCGACTCTTTTGAATCGTAACCCGAAACAGTAAAGGAATAACCTCACCAACTCACTTATTAATCACCCATAATCAATTTTTACATCAGTGATAAAGTAGAGTCAAAGGATCTTCTGTTTAATCAATAAACTCCTTTGGTCAAAATATCCAACCAAGACAATGATTATCGAAATAATCGATCTTGATGAACAACATTTATCCCAGCAACTTAATACAACTGTTCGATCTTCTACAAGTCTGATATTTATCAAGATAAACTGCTTGTGTGATCCCAGAGAATCAAGTTCTCATAAAGTCACACACAAAGATCAGAACCAAAAAGCAAAGTCTTCAAGTCTTCAATCTTCAAAAGTAATCATTACAAAACAACTTGATTCCACTATTGATCAACCGCACAGGACGAAGCCTATTAACATTGACTGATCAACAGTTTTATCCTACAGATCCAGAATCACTTAGATTTGTACCAGTCAAATCTTTAAACAAACTTGAGTGGCCTTATAATAGACGAGAATGACCTTAGAATAAACAAGTTTGATCAATCGAAGATGACTAAACTATTAGTTCAAACATAAGTAATCAGTGAAAACTAAATAACAATCTAACATTCCATCAACGGTAAAACTAGAGGCTTTTTTATCCCAAATAATACTTTAACAAAAGGCAACACAAAATGTTTAACCCGATTAGATTACTCATATCACTTTAACAAGTTGGTTTTACCACACTCTATAGAAGGTGTGTTGGTCGGTTGTCAGCCAAGCAAAATTAATTCAAGTTTTTTACTTCACAAATATGAATTAGAGTATAATAGTAAGAACAAGTTCGTTCCTCAGGGAGATATTGGTTGTTAACTATTTTTGATCACTTATATAAATAGAGGGGATTTATGATTTAAGCTAAAGTAAATAATGAAAACAATAAAAGTTATAAATAATATGATGAGAGTACTGGTCAGAGTTCATCTTTCGTCATCAAACATGATATCAATTAAATCAGACTCAATATTCAATTTTTCTCAATATCAATAACCCTAAAGCATCCTATCGCAGGTCTACTAACGTAAAACTCCTTTTATCATCAAAGGCGCATGAGCCACTCTTTGATTCCTTTTCACTAGAAAACTTGACGCAAGAGTCACTTAAGTTTAGCACAATAAAAGCAATGGTATTTGTGAGTTGAGGTTATTCTAAGCAATCCGGCGCAACAGCCACTCGGATTTAACCTAGGTG
This sequence comes from Papaver californicum, assembly GCA_023531435.1. Taxonomy (NCBI): domain Eukaryota; kingdom Viridiplantae; phylum Streptophyta; class Magnoliopsida; order Ranunculales; family Papaveraceae; genus Papaver; species Papaver californicum. The sequence goes on from JAJJMC010009171.1 coordinate 5,939, forward strand.
ACGCTTCTACACATTTGCATGGTAACATTCCGTTGTTAGAAATTACGCTATGCTACTTATAACAAGGATTTATCGACAATTCCGGATCTCAAACCCTAGTTTAGCTATATATGTGAGTATATGGATATTTAATTTGCAACTTAAACAAACAAATACTCAATTATAAAAACACTATTAATAGTCAAACGCAAACGAAAGATTATGAGAATTAAGAATGAATAATTTAATTAATAGACATCTCCTAGACTTCGGACTACATCTCTAATCAATAAAAATAACTTTGCTACGCATAATTGAGTTGATAAAAATCAAAGTAGGGAAAGTATAAAAATCAAACTACTGTTGTAAAAGAGCTTTAGCTATCCCCGTTGATGTCGCAACAACTTGAGTTATTGGTGCATAATTTCAAACTGAATAACTAAAGAAAATAAAAGAGTTTTCTGTTTCAGGACTTTTTACAAACAAGAGGTGGGCGTTACTTGTGTTGAGAAGAGATATCATCTATCGTTATTATGCACATCCTTTTATAGATTTAAGTCCCTAAAACTTATAATCTGATTACTAACCCACACTTTCAAACCGACACAAATACCCAAACCTCTATCGATCATCACCGTTCATCAACTAAAATCAATGGCAGGGACAATTATCCTCAACTGAGTTTTAGGTTGGAAGATTATCAACTTTCTGAATTCTTGCTCAAGTTATCGAGTTTGATATTAGCTCGAGTCCCTAGACGCCTTAAATTCCTAATATCGGCTCTTCCTGACTGATTTTTTGTCCTGTCGACTTTGAGTTCCAACACAACTCAAATTCCTAACCTTCGAATCACTGATACCTTGTTCTTGTTAGCTTCAAAACTCTCTACTTGTATTGTCGTTGTAAAACTCTCTGTGACCATGTCGAACTCTCTACAACAGTAGTAGCTACCATCTTGAACCAAACCAAGTCTCCTTTACTATTCAACACCCATCCAACAATTCTCTGCCAAAACAAAAGGCGCCCGAGGCGTGAAGTTGGCGCCTCGTCAGTGAAGCGTCAAAGTCAAGAGCTACTATTTATCTTTTTCTGGTCGCCTTGGCACAAGGCGAAGGGCTTGGCGCCTCGCCTCGCGCCTCACATAACATAGGATTCAAACACCATCTTCAAATCTCGTAAACCAGTCTTTTCTTGTTCTTCTTCTATTCAAGCTAAAAAAAACAAAGACTCATACCCATAAGCCCTCTCGATGTTTCTTCTTAACCTCTCGATTGAACCCTCCCACTGCTCAAATCTTCCTTCACTTCCGTAATCTCCTCTCTAACAACCAAATCGATTTCAACAGAACAATCAAACTCAGACCACTTCAATATCCATCTCTGCTATCTTTTTTGTATTGTTTTCTGTCAATAATACTCGCAATCACCTATTCACAGCCTCAGAAAAACTAACAACAGAGACCATCAGTCCATCTTCGACATCTCCGGTTTACCACTTCTCTTCTCTTTCTCTGACTTCTCTATTCTCTCTTTCGAACCAAATTCAAACCACCATTACCCATTCGAAAACTCCAACCTATTGTTACTTAACACTCCTGCATCCCTAACAGTCACCATCAAACCACAGCAACATTACATCACGTTGCTGTGATCATTGATTAATCAATGATTTCCATCACCGATATAATCATGATTGCCTGCACAGACTCGATCGCAACCCTTCTTTCTTATTTTCAATCTCGTTTTTCTCTTCTTCATACATTAACTGTCACAAATACTCGCCGGAAAAATATCTAACCTAAATTTTCTATTCGCAGTAATGAAGATGAAGAAGGTGGTCCTTAGCAAATGGGATGGTACCATTTGCAACATTCAAATAATTTGGCAGCCCCGAGTAGATGAACGAGTGCCTATATAAATACTTGAATTTTAGATGCCCCCTTATAATTCCAGTGCCTGCCTTTAGCTATTCCTTTAAAACATGTCTGACTTAGCGTATGCCGGAGTGCCAATAGTAGTTGCCCTTGAGATGATCATTTTTCTCTTAGTTCTTGTTTTGCTTATAACTTCTTCATACAACCTCGGAATGACCTAATTCTTTCGTCGTTGGCTTCGTAATTCAATTTTTACAAGTGGTGAGAAGAAATCCTGGAGTTGACTGAGTTTCACTGGGTCTTTGGCAATTCTTTATTTGTAAAGCTCCATTCCACTTCCTTTAGAGATGTAACATAACAAGAGACATAAACTACAAAAGTAATACTAATACAAAGTAATTCACACAAAATCTAGCAAATAAGTGTAAGAAAATGATACTTCAAATATGTATATTATACACTTATCATGTGTTCTGGGATGAGTTTGTAAGAATATAAGACTCCTTATTTATAGTGTTATGACCAAGGCTTGTTTGGAAATACTAATTTACCAATTCCGAAAATTTTAAAGATATGCAATAATAATATATTTATGAAATTAGCAAATACCAAGTGATATCCAACTCATAATCGATATCTCTCATAGTATGATGATGTAAATTTTACCCGATGGCCCGAGGCCCAGTACTGACCGCCCTTACCCATGGAGTCCCACGGGTACCCATGGCCCGTTACGGGATGACCCGACTTAGCCCATTTAAATAAAATGGCAGGTAAAGGCCAGAAGTTGAATTTCCTTGCCCGGCCCCTATACCCGGCTTTTTAACCCGTCAATACTACCCGACCTAGTTTCCCGTTAATACTATCTATTTACTTGGTTTTATTGTTCATTTCAAATTTTCATCTTATGTTAAAAAATATAATTTATAAAATTATTAACATATTGAAAAACCAAACTAGCCATATATTCTTTCAATAAAAAAATTTATTTTACTAAATACACTGAAAAAATCTACGATTTCGTTTTAACATGATTCAATCTTGAGAAAATTTAATTATTATTTTATATTACAATTGCATTACTTTTTTAAAAAAAATTAAAATATTTTTTATTATATATTTAAGGCCAACCCGGCCTTGCCCGGCCAATCCCAAATTATTAAATAGGTTTGGACAGGCCATGGGCACTTTATTTTACTACAAATCCCTGCCCGCCCGACCCATTTAATTTAACGAGCAAAAGATTATTCTGCCAGGTCCACCCTTGCTCATTTAGTTAATGATCCGTGCTGCCCATCCCGGCCCAATTCACACCCCTAGTTGATGTGTTTTAGAAATAGTGGTAAAAGATTCGATACTCAGACTTGTGAGAATTTAATTTTTAAACCTAATTTTTAATACTAAAAATGAAGAAGATTAAATTAAAATTGATTTAAGATTATGGAAAGAACTGAGACTAAGGATTCCGCCATTAGCCAATTTTCAAGTGATTTAGTATTAATACTTATATTGCAACTCATACATTCAATTGATTCTAAATATTGGCAAAGTTAGATTTTTAAAATAATAGTTGTAAACCAAAAGTATGAGACATCAATAACCCTAAACTAAGCATGACCCATCAAAAGAAAACACAACTAATTGATAAAAATCATTATTTTCAAATTTAATTCAAAGCAAATAATCATAAAAGAATTGCAAAAAGTTAATAAGATAAAAATATACCACTTTATTATTGGAAAAATGGCTTCCTCCGACGCTTCAGCAATGGGGTGTAGCTCCTCATGTTGTAAACACTAACAAAATGTGTATTCATGGCTCAAAAATTATTTACAAAGATGAAAAGAGTGAAAATTGTGTGAAACAAGGAGTTTGCAATGGTGTAATGGCGTTGCAAACAACTGTTTCCAATGTTACAGAAGAAAAAGTGTTTACGCTGAAGATAATATGCTAAGATATTCGTTGCAGATGGGTTGGAGAAACAGTTGCAGATGGGTTGAAGAAACCGTTGCAGCTGAAAATAAATGTTGCAAAGACGAAGATATTCGTTGTTGTTCAGTTGAAAAAATCGTTGCCTATTCCCTTTTCTTCACTATAGCTGCAACATCACTTTTTTTCTTTTCTTTTTTTATTCAAGCTCTTACCTATTTTTCTTCGATCTTTTTTCTTTATATAGGCTCCACAAATCCTAATAACCAATTCTAATCTATAAGGATCCAAGAAAATAATCCAAAACAAACTTCGTGTAAATCCCAAAGCAGGGAGTAAACGCTTTTCCGGGCATAAATCGAATTTTCACCCATTTTTCTCGGCCAGAAACTCTCACGTATACGTGTTTTGATTAGCTTTAGTTGTTTCTTTCCTTTGAGAAGTCAAAAACACGTTTTAAATCCCTTAAAATTCGGTCCCCAATCCATCAGAACTCTTCACATGATAAACATTTCTTTTCCCGCTATTTCCGGATTTGAACTTAAGAAGGAGGGTTCCCCTAATCCAACTATTGGGTGCCTTTAATAATTTTTCTCGCGTGCTTTTATCACTTTTTGAGCCGATTTTTTCCAAAAATATTTATTTTCCAAAAATACCTACAAACACATAAAATCACACATTAAGTACCAATCGAGCATTAACAATATAGATAATTAAGGACAAATAAGACACAAAAATGTGTCTATCAAATACCCCAAAACTTACCATTTGCTAGTCCTCGAGCAAATCTAATCTATAAAAAAAAAAAATCCTAACTCACTTCCGCAGGAATCATGACTACATTTAGCATATGTAATAAGCCTTTAAACCCATAGGTGTCCCTAGTGGACGAGTTTTGTCTCATGTGAGTTTACAAGAGGTATACCCACAAAGCCTTTACTCCAAATTTAGTTACTTGTGAACGATTAAGGGTAAACACTAAACAAGCTATTTAGTTGGCATACTAAATCCTTCGGCTATGTGAATCATTACCCTATATGAGTCCAATTGTTGTACACGAGTTTGCACTCAGCATACTAAAATTCATATATAATAAAACAAAGATCTAATTAGATAGTCGTTCAACCACGATACTCAGAATCTATCAAAGTACAATCACATGAAAAGATTTAGAAGATGGATATAAACAAAATGAAGTTTACGCGTGCTGACTAAGGTGAACGGTGTTTCCCATATCTTTCTGAAGGTCAGTGCCAGGATGAATCCTAATGGATTGAGATACGCTATCACTAGTCTTACTCCTTATATTAATATCGACTCAGCTGGTATATACAGGGGTCTCAGCGATCGATTTATTGAAAATAAAACAGTTATTTATTATTTTCTTAAATATACTGAAAATATGATTGGATCAAATGAATCCAAGCGCATGCTCCTTATCAACATCTTACATGATAGTTCTCATGGATCCTGCGTTCCACGCTTGCTTAGGAGACGAAGACAGGGAGAACACACATATTGATATCAAAGTTTCAATATTTGATTATTTTTTTTTGAGATAAAAATATAATTGGTCTGAACAAAAATAAAATACGAAAATGGGGCTTGATCTCAATTTGGGATGCACAAATCCGACCCAACCCGACCCGCACCCGCCCAATTTTACCCGGCCCGCCGATGAACGGGTCGGGTGCGGGTGATTTTTTTAGCACGGGTGATTTTCACTTAACTTCATCTGTATGGCGTATCTGTTCACTAAGGTAAACAAAGGGTTCTTCTTCTTCATCTCTGTTACACGTATAATACACAGGCGAGAGGCGAAATCTATTGTTCTTCGATTAGGTAACCCTTTGTTCATCTGAAATCCCATTTTTGTTAAGTTTGTGAGTTGCAGAGACTACCTAAGTAACCTAACTCGGAGAAATAGTTGCTTGCAGACTGCACTCGAAGAAATAGTTGAAAAAAAATAGAAAACTAGAAAATTTGAATCAAATTTTACGTCGAAACAAGTAAGTAAATGGAACCCAAACCTTCATTTCCCATGAATCACCTAATGTTTTGTATTAATTTGTTACTTGATGAAATTAAATTTTTAGGGTTCAGTAAAATTTGGGGATTTTTTTCTTTTTCTGTAATTTAGGGTTTATTTGATCTTGTTGTTAGTGTATTGATGTGTTGTCATCGAAAATAAGCACATAACTACCAGTAGGATACCAATTTTAAACTTTTAACTACCAGTAGGAAAGAAACCTATGTACCCACAATAATCTTTTATGACATCAAAATATTTTGTGCCCATGAAGCCAAGACCAAAAGACCACCTGTACCTTAATGTTCTTGGGCTAGTGAAATTTTGTTTCCTTCGTAAGTTTACTTTTGTTTTAACTTTTTGTTTTGGTGTGAGCAGTAGGCCATCTAGCTTAAGCTCTAATTTTCAGCAGTTATTTCGGCTTCCTTTCCTTTGTGTTTTAATTTGTATCAGAGTATATACGTGTTAGTCTGTCATTGTAAGAAGAGGTTCCTCCTCTAGTTCTCCCCTTATTTTGCTATTGAGTTCTTTACTGGTTTTTAAACCAAACTCAATATAAATTTGTTTGTATTGTCTAGTCTGTTGCAAGTCTGTTTGAGTGTCCTAACTTTATGACAAAAACTAGCTCCCTGTGTTAGTTTTTTTGTTTCCTTGGTTTGCTTTTCTCTCTGGTTACTTGAATATATGCTTTAGCCTATATAATTATTCTACCTTTATTGACTCTTTCTGAATTGAATATTTATATTTCCTAATTTGCTCAACCTCTTTCTCTTTGTCTTAGTTTGTTTGTATTGTAAACCTAGATTTTCACTTTGATAATTGACTGCCCAATCTACATGAGTCTTTGTTACAGTTACTTAGTGACCTGAGTGACCTGCATTTTTCTATGCTTAGTTAAAGCTAATTTGTTACATTTACTTAGTGACCTGGATTTTTCTATACTGCATCTTGTGCTTAGGCATGTGTTATGTGTTCTGTAACTTGTACCAGGCTAATTCTAGCTCTGCCTCATAGTTTTATTCTCTTGCTTCCTCTATCTAGTTGATATTCCATGTTTTATTGGGTGCATTTAGTCTACGTCTCTAGTTGCACTAGGACCTTGTTAACTTTTCATATTTCACGATCTCTCTTTGCATTACTGGTCCTATCTGTGTTCTATTTTCACGCTCACTTCTTAAATTGCTGGATAAGTCTGAGTTCTTGCATTGTTAACCTTCCTCCAGCTTCACATTTGTTTTCATCTAAGCTTCGCATTTGTGTTCATCTAAGCCTGATTTGCTAGTTGCATGTGTGTTTTTAATACTAATTTCTTCCTTTTGTGTTGACTACTTCCCCTTTGTTTTCTCTACTACTAACTTCTTCTGTAGTTCTTTGTTTCATCCTTCTGATTATACAAGGTTAACAATAGTAAATTTGAAATTTTTAGTTGAACTTAACAGTGTAACTGCTATAAGTATCTCTTCCTAAATCACTGCTGCCTTGTAGGTTACCACTTGGCAGTTACCACCATGGTTGAAATCTCAGAAGATGATGTTAGTTCAGATCTTCCACTTGTACAAGGAATTCCATCGCAATCGCAAATGGGACCTCCACCTCAACATCCACCGGCATCCATAGCAGGGACAAGGAGTACATCTGGGTCATCCGCGACACCATCTTCTTAACCATTATCATCTTGTGGAGTAAGCGACAGTTCAACTAAGAAGCCTAGAGTTGGAACTCTAGTTCTACTTCTGCTCAAGGTTCTTCTGCTTCTAGCAAGGCTAAGTATATGGAACGAAGAAATAAACGCAAAAGCCAATTGAGTACTGTGGAGGATCATAGGAGATCTGAGGTGGAAAGATACTTGGCTGAGCCTATCTACTCTCCAACCAATGAGGATTCTTCTTTTGATATATTACTTTGGTGGAAGATCAACTCTGCTAGGATTGACATTTTGCCACTCATAGCCAAAGATATATTTGATATAACTGTTTCTTCTGTCGCTTCTGAGTCAGCTTTTAGTACCGGAAAACGAATTTTGGATCCTTTTTGAAGTTCCTTAAAACCTAGAACACTTGAGGCATTAATTTTATTGCAAAATTGGTGACATACACCAATTGACAAAGAATCTTCTTGCCTTGGAGTCGAGGAGGAAGAGGTTGATGTTCTTGAGTCGGGTATAATTTGTACTTCAGGGTTCTTAACTTCTTATACTATTATTACTATTTGTATTTTTTTTTTATTTTCATTCTAATTGTTCACTTCTTTTGTTGCAGAGCTATTTGGTAACCTTGCTGATTCTTCCATTATCATAGATGATGATTGAATCTCATCCTGCGGCAGTTGATTCTGGCGAGTTCTTAAACTTAAACTCTTGGTTTTATTTTGAGACCTGGTATATGAAAGAAATAATCCTCGTAAAGCAATAATGATGGTATATGAAAGAAAATATGCTTCTCCATGTTGTTGTAGTATCAATTATGTGAATCTCTAATATGAACTGCTTTTGAAACAGTTATGTCGATAGACTCGATACAGTTAATATGAACTGCTTTTGAAACTCTAATTGTTTCTATAGGCAATTTTGCATGACAAAACAGTTTCTTCTCATGTAAACTGAAAACAGTATTAGGTCTTGTAATGTTGTACTAAACAAAAGATTATTGTGAAGCCTAAGTGGTAAACCAATACAAGGTAGTGAAAATTAAAGGATTGGGGGCTGATTCAACAATTTTGAAGATGAAAATCCACACTTAGAATCTCTATACGCAACACCACAGAACTGTATAACAAAATGAATCAAAATCCAATGTTTCTTAGTTAGCAAATATAAAGTTTATGATACATAAAGTAAACATCTCTTTAACGAGCTAGTACTGTTTGATAACTGATACAACTTGGCCATTTCAAATAATATGAAACTCTCCCCAACTTGTATTGTTTACTTTTTGTCTTTCTTTGCTACTCAGTCGTAAACATTTTAGATGTTCATCATATTATGCTTGGGAAAAGTGACTTTCTTTATACTTGTCTTACATTGTTCATCTAGAATTATTTCAAACATACAGAATGGTTTTGAATGGAGCTGCTCCACCAAGGGGAAGTGCGGCAGCTGCTCCGATGATGCACCTGGACTGAAGAATTCTCATAAATGAGCATTGGATTCATTAGATTTTCATAAATGTTGAAGTGACTTTGACTTGTATTTGGTTTCTTTCATAGTGACTTTCATGAATCATAATGACTTGTATTTGGTTTCTTTCATAAATCTTTCTTGTTTGGTCAGGCTTAATAGGGTTTAGAATTTGGAAAAAATTAGATTTAGAAGTTTAGAACAACTTTTTTAGGATTTGTGGAGTCTGGGCCGGTGACCCGCGGGTGAGGCCAAACCCGACCCGATTCACCCGATGTGCAGCCCTGATCTCAATCACTCTACTTCACCCGGGTGAGACGCTTTTTAAACATCGTTTAAATTAATTACCGACGTTTATTAAGTGAACCAAAAGTATTTTTTTATTATGTGTCTCCATAATTTTGCCACGTATACTTATTTTGTTAGCTACGCTTATATCTATCTCAAATTTAATTTAGAATTAAAAAAAAAACTAATTTTGCAATTGAGAATCACCAAATTCAAAATTTCCTGCACCTGCACGTTTGATTTCTTGAACCTGAATCGGATATCTAGCTATTCCTTCTCAATCAAATATGAATTCATAATTCAATCAATTGTATTATCACGATAGAAACCATAATTTATTCAATCGCAGCATCACAAATAAATCGACCCTTACAATCAATTTATCAATCAATCAAATTACAAATGTAAGATGACTGAAATTTAAGATAAAAACTACTTATCAATGCAAATCTGTCTCTAAAATTTGAGACCAAAGTTGAGCATATTTTGGTGTTCAATAACATATGTAGATACGCTACAACTTGTTCAATCAATATTATGGGACTTCAACATGCATTGGCAGAAGATACACTTTCTACTAGAAATTAAGAAGTAAGACAAGATGGAACCTGTCTTTTTGATTTCCTTATTATGCTTTATTCAAACTCTGTCTTTTAGAAATTAAGAAGTAAGACAAGAAGTAAGACAGGGGGAGTAAGTGTGAAAAATTCAACTTAATTGCGAAATATCATTTTGTCCTGGTTGTACTTCCTTGCTAAAGCCATCAAATAAGATGGTTCAATAATCCCACCATATAGCCTCAATACAATTTATTCACGGCAAACAAACAAATATATTACATCAATACTTTGAAAACTGAACAAGCTCAAATTGATAAAAACATAGAAGTTTTTCAAATTTTACCTTTCTGGATGTTATAGTCAGCAAGTGCACTTGCCACTTATGAGCAGCTCTCCTTCATGTCCACCAATCAATTGAAGTTAAAAGAATGCAGGTTTAAGTAGTTAATACTCAAAGTACAAATCGATCCTTGTCCCTCCTCTTTTATCCGGGCTTGGAAACAGTAATGCAAGCATTGGCAGAGTTAAAAAGGTTTTGGTGAACACCAAATTAACAAGATATAATATATTGAACACCAAATTAACAAGATATAATATATTAAGTAAATGTAGGCAGTTGGAGACCCCAAAAAACCTATCCTCTATGTGCTAGACAAAACGACTAAGGATGAAAAGGACACTAACAAGAAAATTCTTTGATGCAACAAGTTGAATTTTCCACTTGCTAGTGTCGAACTTGTCCTTGCTGCGCAAAAGAACACAACTACAGCGGAAATAACAAAAAATAACACCAAAAAAAAAAGAATATACTAATGCTCAATGCCAACTTGGTTGCTATGCTTGCGTTGAACCTATCATTGTTTCGTAAAAGAACACAAAAAAGAACACAAACCAGGAAGATATTACTCCTAGATTGGCACACAAACCAGGAAGATATTACTCCTAGATTGGCACTGACCGCAACCTATCTGCGGACCAGATCAACCAAGTAGGCAGTTCCATATTCCTTAAAAAGTTAATGTCATCTCCTTGTGGACCATCTCATATTAACGCAAATTGATCATGCACTTCCTCAATATAGACCTTCTTCTTTGTTGGTTTCATCTTCACTTCCTCAATATAGACCTTCTTCTTTGTTGGTTTCATCTTTTTATGATAGTAATCGCTGGGAACGACACAACCTGAGGCAACAACCTTTCCTCTGTTATCTAGTAGTTCAACTTGCAAGGAAGGAGATTCATTACTTATACTATCACCATGATCCATGTTTTGATAATTTTGATAAACTAACTGAGAAGTGGACCCTTCTTTATCTGGGTTGGGAGTGCCTACGCAAGCTGATGTTGTAGTTGCCTTGCGTTTCAGGCAGTTCAAAATCTCCTAAGAACAAGAATAGAAAAATCTTTATCTAGTAGCTATTAAACTTACTACATACATTACGACAAGTCAAAATTTATAACTTACCCTCACTACGCCACCCAAGGACCCCAATTCACCTTCAATACCAATCAGTTTACCGCCCATACACACCACATCGGCTTTGATTTTTTTAGGTTAAGCACATTCTCGCTATCTCGTTGTTGAAGGGAATAATGTCCAATTGATGCTATTTCAACTTCCTTCTTTGACATACAGGATGAGTATCCACGAATCCCATCACTTTGTTTTCTTCCAAACACCTTTTCTAGTTCAGCTGAAAGCACATTACTAGAACTTGAATGATCTATTTTTTCTTTGTTCCTCTCTAGAGCCTCTGTTACTTTAGTCTATATTTAGAATATAGATATGTAGCTCCAATAAGTATTATTTACCAATGCAAAACTGTTAATGAATTATAGAAGTTAATTGTTACAAATAGAAAAAACTTACATGCGCTTCAACTGCATTAGGATGGACAGTCCCGTCACGTCTTAAATATCCGTATAACCACTTCTCTATAGTCGATGGTGGTACCATATTTTTGCCTATTCCGTCCTACAAATATAGACATATGCGGTTACAGACATATACTAGTAATTGAAATCGAAAACAAAGATCAGGAACATAAATACTTACTAATTTATGCTTCTTAATGTGGTATGTGCACCTCCCAAGTGTATGGAGGACAATGCTTTTTGCTTTGCTTTCTGCATTCACCTTATCCTTTGTTATCTTTTCAGGATTCTTCTCCATGTCAACAAATTCCTCCCAGATATTTGGATTAATCCCAAGTGGAACATCTGTTCTTGCACTTCCCTAGATTTCAGGAGTGAGTTCTGGAAGCAGTGGTTCATCTTCCTCCTCAATTATTTCAACTCCTTCCTCACTTACTTCTTGCTCTTCTCTAAGAGCTTTTATTCGGCGTCTCAATGCCAACCTTAACTCGTATTTGAATCGCCTGTAAAATGGTGGTAATGCTACTTTAATGGTTCTGCGGAAGACTATTGGGCCAATATCCAATGAAAATTCACCCTAATATACACATTAAGATAAATAGTCATTAATAAGATCTAATCTGACTTACACATATTAAAACAACACTGTAACATAATTTTGTAATAATACCATTAAAATATTTCACACGTCGTCTTTGAAATTGTAAGGGACCAGCCCCCACTCCTTGTATGATATAGGAATATGAATCCTTACTAGCTCTCCTATCCTAGTAGAGAATCTGGCTGCCGCATCTCCTAGGATCTTGCCAGTAAAATTGATACCAATGAGAAGCTTCGATTTTGTTAGTGAGTTGGATATATTTTGTTGCGATATTGTAGTAGTTGAACTAAACGGAATAGAACTGCTTCGATTTGAGTCCATTGTACTGTAAAATAAGAAGTGAAATCTTAGTCAGTTGATAACACAATCAAGTAATACAAGAACCCTTTTAACTTTAAGCTGCTTATATTAGTCACATTAAACAATATATGCCAACAAACTATATTCAGAAAATAATTAAACTGCTCATATTAGTCACATTAAACAATAGATACCAACATAACCATATTCAGAAAATAAGAAGACAAGGTACAACTTAAGTTGGTTAATAGTTTGTTGTAAAGTAAACCAA
>JAJJMC010009173.1:0-30579 GCA_023531435.1 Papaver californicum
ATGAATATTGACATCAAAATATAACAAACAAAGGACTGAAACCGATAGAGGTTTCAATGTATGTGAATACGAAAAACAACAACAAAAACTGAAAAATGAATATTGACATCAACAAAAATAGCAAAAATGTGAAGATAGAATCAGGAATTATAATTAACTGAGTATATAGAGCTGAAAAGATTGAAAGAAAAAGAAACAAATGTTCGCAAAATAATTCACTGTTTCTGTTCTTCAGTTCATCACGAAAAAAATGAAAAGAAACAAAAAATAATTTGATTTAGAATGAACAACCAAAATCAAAACGTGGATTATCAAAAAACAACCAAAAACAAAAAATCATGAATTAGAATTACCTGAGTATATAGAGCTGAACAGAGTGAACGAAGAAGAAACTGATGTTCGAACAAGAATACCTGTACAGAGTGAAGTTCCTATAGAGAGTGTTGCTTGAGATGATTCGAAGATGTATACAGTAATGATTCCAAAAAATGTTGTTGAATGAATGTATGTTCTTCAATTATACAACAGCAACAACGAATTCAAAATACAGGAACTGATTTTGATTTGAAGAAGATTTCAAAAATCTTTCAAAAATCAGATTTGAAAGAAGAACAAATTGAAAGAAGATAGATTTTTTGTTTAAACCCTAGACGAATTTGGAGGAGAAGATATTAAGTTGTTGACAAAATCAGATTTGAAACTTTTTGAAGAAGATTTGATCTTGTTAGATTTTACTTCCATTTTAAAAAAGGTATAACTTATATAGAAAGGGCAATTATGTTATATTGAAAGTAGTTAAAATCAAAATATAAATAGAATTAAATTTAAATGGGGTTTTTGTCACATTTTTTATGAAAATTGTTTTTTCTTATAACAAATAAAAGTGATGGGTTTTGTGTGAGAGTTATTTGGTTACCTAGTTTTTTTATGCCATGTTTTGTTTTTTTTTTGATATCTTTGATAATATGACAATAATTAATTGTTGACAAAGTTTCTACCGGTTGAAATGGAGTATGAGGTAATTTCTTTTTTTTCTTTATCTATCTATATCTTTCAATTTATTGTGGTTGTTTTTTATTTTTTATTTTCAAAAGGCAATCGTATTTATTCCTACCAGTGCTACCATAATATTAAAATTCAAAAACATTTCCATATTCTACAGGTACATGATGAATCTAGAAGAACAAAATACGGAGACGAGAGGAAGTGGATACACTTTTATCAAGTGAGTGCTGCTTCAAATATTATTTTTTTATATGGCACATGATATGATATGCCGTATGGTGTATTTATGTCTACTTTTCCATAGTGAGATCTTCACTCAATCACCTAGTCCCTTCTTTTTTATTTTGAAAGGGTAACCAATTTTAGTGATAAAATGGCTTCCCAAATCATTATTTGATTTTTTTCGTAGTTTTGTTCAGTCAGTCAAAAATCATTCTTAGTTTTTTTTGACACCAAAATAATTTCAACCATGTGACCGATGATAGTGCAACATTGTGGACACAATATATGTAGACGACGGATCGGGGGTAGGCTTAAACATATAATTTTGTACAACGTTTCATAGTCGTAGATTTGAGCATCTACGAACGGTTGAGATGATCATGAAAAAAAACACACACTTAGAGCAACTGCGATCATGCGACGAAAACACTGATCAAAGATTATTTTTGATCTTTACTCCAGAAAAATGAAGCGCAGTCGTGCGATTAAAAGAAGTCGATAATCGATGAAATCAACTGTAGTTGATGAAAAGTAATCTTCAATCGACGACTAAACATTATGATCAAGCGGGTTCCTAGTATTTCGTTCAGCATCAAGCGGTGTCCTAGAAATTCGTTCAGAAACACGGGCGATGCATTGGTAGTTCGCCTGACGAAGCGTTATGCTGAGGTTTCGTCTGATGAAACAGTGTACCAGGGTAACGCCTACCCACAAGCGTGCTGCTGGAACACCGCTCAGTTGGAATGCATTGATAGCATGCCGCCTAGTCCAAGCGGAATGCTAAGGCTCCGCCCAAAGCAAACCGTAGTAAATTAAGTATACTAAGCTAATTAACTAAACTAAACAAATTAACTAAGCTAATTAACTAACTAAACCAATTAACTAACTAGTTACCAGTGATACTAATTAACTAATTAACTAATCTAAGCGGTACTAACTAACTACTAACTAATTAACTAACTTAACTAACTAACTAATTAACTAACTTAACTAATAACTTAAGCCAAGCGTTATTCTAGTGCTCCGCTTGGGTATACCAAGCGGTGTGTTAGGACACCGCCCGTCCCATTCTGCCCACACAATCATTTCGCACATGTACTATTTCTTCAGATGGGATGTTAGAACTTCGCCCCACCAGGCGCCCTTCTGGAATACCGTCCGTCTCTTGGGCGTGGTGCTAGGATACTGTCTAAACACAGACGTTATGTTAAGATTCCGCTCCACATCAGACGTTACGCTACGACACCGTCTCGATCAAGCGAAATCCTAGAACTACGCCCTTCTTCCCAAACATAGGAGAATGCGGCTTATGAAGCAAGAGCAAAGTTAAAGTATCTTCGTCAAACGGGTACAACCAAAGAGTATAACGAGACGTATACAAACTTGCTGCTAGAGATACCCAACCCGTCTGAGGAAGAGAATCTCTTTAACTTCTTGTGCGGAGCAAAGCCATGGGTAAAACAAGAGCTGGATTGCCGTCGTGTGCAAACACTGGCCGAGGCAATAGCTGTAGCCGAGAACTTGATCGAGAATACAAGGCCAAGCTTCGACGAAAGAGGAAGACTTCAAGGAGTACAAACTTCGAAGAAAGAGGAGAAACTTCAAGAAGTCACCATGCCAAAGGTGGGGAAGCGAAGGAGGATAAAGACAAGCATACCTCAAAAAAGTATCTTTCGTGGAAAGACAAAACTTCCGAGCAGAAAGATAAAGGTAAGCCCTCATACTCTTGCTTCTTATGTAATGGAGATCATAAAGTCCGTGATTGCCCGATGAAGGGTAAACTTAGTGCGTTGATGGAGGAAAATGGATCCGACGGGGAACGGGATTCCATGATGAGTTCGCTCCAAGTGCTAAGCAGTTTCCAAGCTAAGACGGAAAAATACAAGAGTAAGGACAAGACTCTCATGTTCGTAGACGTTAAGGTGAATGGGAAGACCTCCCGCGCCTTAGTGGATACGGGAGCCACACACAGCTTCGTGTCCAAGAAAGAAGCATTGCGGCTAGGCATGAAGTTCGCTAAAGGAGGAGGTACCGTGAAGGCGGTGAACTCATATGCGAAGCCACTAGTAGGCGTGGCACGTGGTGTGGAGATGCATCTCGACAAGTGGGCGGGATCTGTTAATTTCTCGGTGATCCCTAGATGACCTTGACATGGTGTTGGGGATGGAGTTCATGTGCGAACAATGTGCCATTCCAATGCCACCTTTTGACTCCTTGTGTATACTCGGAGAAAAATCAACACACCTTATCCCGGTGACTAGGGAGAAGAAGAAGACCACGGTGCTTTCGCCGCTACAACTTTCAGAAGGGTTTAAGAAGGGTGAGGTAACCTTCATAGCAACAATGAAGGAGGAGGAACCGACTAACCAAGTTGAAGAAGTTCCGAAAGGCATGAAGAAGGTTCTCGAAGAGTTCGAGGACGCGATGCCGAAGGAGCTGCCCAAGAAGTTGCCGCTAAAAATGGAGATCGATCATGCGATCGAGATGGAGCTTGGCTCTAAGCCTCCCAAAAAAGCACCTTATCAAAGGTCCCCACCGAAGGTGACTAAATTGAAGAAGCAACCCTTTACGCCAAGTACTTTGGCCACTTCTTATGCAGGTGCTTTCCCCGGAGCATACAAGACCGCGAAGGATTGGAAGCAACAAAGAGACTTACCACACGCCCAATTGATGAAGGCGGCTAAGAAAATGAAGAAGTGGGTCGAAAAGAGGCGGCATGTGGAGTTCCAAGCTGGTGACATGGTGTTTTTCAAGCTTCTGCCCCAACAATTCAAGTACACTCGGCCGCTACACAAAGACTTGTTACGCAAGTACGAAGGGCCGTTCAAAGTACTAGCCAAAGTGGGCAAAGCTTCGTACAAAGTGGTTCCCCCATCAAAGGTAAAAATCCATCCCGTATTCCACGCGAGCAATCTAAAGGCGTTCAACAAGGACGAGGAAGACGAGAGTCGGAGAGTATCAAGACGTGCACCTCCCATTACAACTTCTTTCGACAAAGCTGTAGACGAGATACTAGCTGACCAGATTGTTCGAAGGAATGGAGTGCCGCCTTGCAAAGAATACTTAGTAAAGTGGAAAGATGCATCCATACAAGAAGGAACATGGGAGCCCGAAGCGTCTCTCTGGCAAATCAAGGATGCGATCAACCAGTTTCACAATCAAGCCGCGACGAGGACGTCGCGAGAATAGGTGGGGGAGAATTTTTTCCACTTCCTGAAACGTCTTTCCATTTCCTAAGACAATTTTTTCCATGACCCCATCGATCAGTACTACTTGCCGCCACGGTTAATATCCAAGGTGGGTTACTGGTCACTTTCTGTGGATTAGTTTCGATGTTACAGGCGGAACGTGAAGTGAGTATGCCTTTGCACACATACTCTCCTATATAAATCTTGCTCCCATTAAACCATTGTCTTTAATCAATCATCAGTTCTTCTCCAGCAAGGGAAAGGAAAATGTTTGTTGTTGCTCTCCCTTCTTGAGCTTGTCTGTTTACTGTTTATGAGATGAAAAACAATTAAAGTAAGAATCATATTCAGACAGTATTAATAACACACAGAAAATGCAAGGAAAAGTCATAAATACTGCCTCCAGAAAATTACTTACATCTTCAAAATATCGTAAATCATAAGGAAATGTTTCTTCACGACCGAAACAAAGATTTATCTAATAGTATGAAGCGAAGTGAGCATGCACAAAATTAAACCAAAGATTTAAGGAAAAAATCAGCCAATGAATAAACGTATAATGTCATACCTTATCGTTGTAGCTGTAACTGGTGATAGATAGCATCACTACCCCAAATCTGAATAAACCTGTCAAAATATGAGTGAATTAGTTAAAATTATGTTTAACTTGCCTACTAACCTTCTATCCTGGTTTAGAAATTTTGATTTCCATCATATTGCTTTTCTTGATAGTCGTTCGAGCAGAGGAGTAAACATATGACCAGACGATCGAACATGTTTGACATCACCCCAAGATAGATCGGTGAAGTGTATGAAGTTGGTATATTGAAAATCTGTTGTATCTCATCAATAGAATGTTGTGGTAACCCTGGATGATATATGATGGTGGATTTGGTCGTGTTGATGTGTTTCATGCAGATGTTCAGTATGACTGTAGGAGATAATGTAGGTGTTGACAACTTTGCCTTGAAGCTTTACAGGTGATGAATATATCGTCAGCGTGCATAAGATGCAGGATTGGTGGTGCTTTTCTGGATATGTTTCAATAGACGTTTACCTAGTCGTGCGTCCAACTTCAGACGCTTTATTAGACAACCTTCCAATCAAATTTTATCCTGCACCCGTTGCGTTTGAGGCGGACCAAAGAGTAAAAATTTTACTCTTTGGTCGTTTGGCATACTCCAATGACTGTCGTTGCTCTAAGAAGATCAAAATTTAATTTATTCAAGTTTTTTTGTTTAGTTTATGTCTTTTTTCAAATGGTTATTTGATTTTGGACATGGGTTTTTAAGTTTTGACAATGGGTTTCTTCAATTGTGTTGTTTTTTTTTTGTTTCAGTGAAAAATGAAGGACAATGAATATATTGATAGTTTGTTTAATGACTTTGTTTCTCATGCACCACCATCTGAAAATCTTCTCATACATCAACAAAAACATCAGCAGACACGTCATCATCATCATTATCAGCAACAATTGTTTTGTAATCTTTATAATATGAAACAGACTACTCATAATAGGGGGGGGGGGGTATTTTATGAGAAACTGTAATTCTCCACCCATAAGATTCTACTGGTACATGTACACAACAAAATTGATCAAATAACCAGGATTTTTTTCTGGGACATGATACTACGGTTACGAAGCCACATCCTTTATGATGGGATAAATTGTCGAAACCGAAAAAACAAGGAGGTCTAGGAATTAGGAAAAGTGGCGCACACAATAAATCCTTGTTCGAAAAAAGGATATGACTGCTCAAGGATCAACCAGATTCAATATGGGCGACCCTTAGCAGAGAAAAGTACCTAATCCAAAACACATTACTCCAATCAGATTCCCCGACCCCGCAAGCATCCATCCACAATGGAAACAACTTCTTTCTCTAATTCCGACTATCAAGAATTTTTTGTTTCACATCATTGGAAACGGAACATCCACCCCTATCACCTCAAATTGGATCTCGCACCATCTACCCACTCCCAATGCCCAAATTTGACTTGTAGCAGATTTAATTAATCCACACACTCATACATGGAATCATGATAAAATGACACATCTCCCGGCCACAACAATTGCAATCATGAACATATATCTACCTCAAGCAGGTCCCTCAGACAAAATAGTTTGGCCATTCACAACAAATGAAAAATATTCAACAAGTTCTGGTTACCAAGTCATCATGCAGTCGCCAACCCCTGCACTACCACCTAACTTACTAGAGCGTATTTTTTGCTAAAAAATTAATTAAGATATTTTCCACTAATACTAATAAGTAGCACACCGGTAGTAAGGATCGTTCCCACGAGAGAGCTGTGACTTGATGTTTGTCTTTGACTTCTGCTTCACCAATAGAGTTTTATGAAGTTTCACTCAAAAATCGTACTTTATAGTCCTCATGTGTGCAAGCAAGAGTGAAGATAGAAATCCATTAGAGCCACAAACTTTGTTATCGGCCATGCCTTGTGTGGCCCTAGCTGATCCTTTGCCTGGTATGTCCCCATAATGTCGGGCTCCAACGAGCTTGTTGTTGATTTCAAATCAGCAGAAAATAACAACTCGAAATCTATCTTAGGAAACTCAAATGACAGAACCAAGCAAACAAACATGTCGATTCTTCTCTGGTTTGTCTCGAGCATCAATTGTTCTCTTTAACTCTTCCATCTTTCAACCATCAAATCACGGGAGCAACAGCTTGACTACACATATGAAAACCCTTCTATCCGGCATCAACTAAACCCAATTCACATCACTCCTTCTTCTTACTCTCTTCTAATCCTCACTGACTCTCATCCATTTTATTTCGACAAACAATACCCTTTTTTTTTTTTCTATTTTGACACGCAAAACAAACCTAAAAACCATTACAATTTTGTCACAAGTTCCTCTAAGACTCACAACCCTGTAAACCCATCTCGGCTAGCCATGTGAACCCATCAATTTAGGTAGAAACCTGGGAATATGATAACCTAGCTTGAGGGTTTATATAACGTAAGAAATTGATTATCGGTATGAACCAAAGGGATTTAATGTTGCAAACAATAGTTTTGATAAGGATTACTGTAACCGGTGAACAATGGGAGGAGAATTGGTGAGGATTTTGTAACTGACCAGGAGAATAATGAAAGAAGAAATCTCATCCGCCGGATAAGGGCTTAAAAAGGGGTTTTATTCTCGACCACGATTTATGTATGCAAAAATATGAGAAATGACATCCGTTGATCGCTTAAAAAATAAGTTTTTGGGTGGACGGATTGGTTTGAGACCATTTCTTTTTATAAGTAAAATTTGGTTAACCAAAATTAAAAAGAATGCTATAAATTTAGAGAATATACATTTTATAGGAAGTGAGAGTGTGATTTCAGTGAACTCGAAGAACACCATAAACAAAGAAGGGTATGCAAAATGTCACCCAAACCCCCATTTATATAATCATAGTTTTATAATGCATAAAACAAACTTTAAACTAAAACATCATTAGTCTGTCTTTGGCTATAATATTAACAATTTTAATCTAGCTAATCACTGAAATTTTCTACTATGTTTTTTTTTGTTATCGATACTAATGGAAAAAGCAAATCTATGTCTTGGTTACCTTGATAGTCCTTACTTTCTTTAGTCGATTTACTGTCTTGTTGATAATAACTATTAACGTTCCATTATGAGAACAAACTTATCTATCTGCAATTCTGGATTTCCTATTAGCTGAGATTGCCTCCAACTTTGCATTCTAGAGGGATATCAAACTTCTCCGTCTGCAATTTGAGAGCACAACAATCACAGACTAGGATGTGTGTAGAGGAATAAATCAATAGAGAAACCTGGTAAGATGACAACCTTAGTTGAGGATCAAAGAACCCATATCAAATATAAATTTCAAAATTGTGTATAATTACATAGAACATAAATTGGGTAGAAAATCTAATCACATAAGCCAAAAACAAAAATGGACTATAGAATAAACATGATGCATTATCTAAGATGGATGGTGGCAGTTTGTTGAATATGTCCTGCAATAACCAAAAACTAAGCACCCAAAAACGAACCTAATGAGAATCGAAAATAATGATGGAACATATATTTAACTCGAAGAACAAAAAAAATGGTATTGGAATACGGATCACAACCAAAATCTGAGAGTGAAATCAAACAAAAGATGCTGGTACTGACCATATAGAAGCCTGTGAAGATGATACTCACTGGTTGCGTTTATGTACTGGAATATTTAAGAAGGAAATTTAGAATCAGTATAATCACAATGCATAAAATCAAAATCAATTATCAAAATTAAAATTTGAATAATAAAGATTGACGGGCAAAAATCAGAGAGGATAATAAGAAGAGGTGAAACACTGTGAGGGAGGCAAAAAATTCAAGGGCGCAAAAGAGGGAGGAGGAGAATAACATGAGGAACCCTAATGAACCATTCCATGTTTTTTTGTGAAACGGACGCGTTGGGTGGGTTCTGTTTGAAACGTAAATTGAAGAACAAATCTGAGCAAAGATTTGTGTACTACACAAACTGAAAAATGACATCCGTTGATCGTCAAAAATGAGAGTTCCACTGCAGAACTGACCCTTTCATGGATACAAAATTTAGTGGTGATAGTGAAGGCTATGACAGTGGAACGGTTGATGGTTGTTCTAGTTGTGGATTTGGTTGCCGTGATGGCGGATTTCTTAGTTCAGATATAATAGGGGTTATAGTTGTGCAATAGTTGTTATATTTAAGGTTGGAGGCTTCATGTTTAGTCTTTCGACAATGTTTCTTTATGTCTAACGAATATTTATAGTAGTGTGATAATCGCTGTAATGGATGTGTTGGCTCCACTTAACAACTCACAAGCTTCTTTGTATGCTAAGAAAAAAGTTTTGCTCTGAAATAATAATTTTTATTTGATGCGGCAAGAGTTTACAAGTTTTTCACGAAATAGAAATCGAGGAGGGTAAATATACTTCTTAAGAGCTCATTAATCTTCAATTCCTATGCAGGTTTTAAATCATGATGCATATATGTATTACTAAATACTAATATTACGACACGACATATATTTTTTCGGAAGATTTCCCGATTTAATGTCTTTACAAAATATGTTGTTAACCTCTTTACATAAAACTCTTAATAAGAATCCATATGGTACATAAGGAGATTCAAGAAAAAAAAAAGGTATTTGGTTGAAGTTTATGACTAACTTGTGGGAGGTAAAAATCACTTATGGATGTGTCATGCCTCGACTCATGTCATTTAGTGTTCCTATAAGATGTTAGGGTTCAGTAAGATTACCTTACTCATAAAATGACCTCCAAGTTTCCAAAAAGTCCTAGCTACCAGTTACGGCGGCGTTTAGCTATGATCCTGCATTCTTTCATTAACCATATTCTTCTGAATTACACCACCACCGCCTTTATCTTATAGTACCACCACTTAATAAAAGGGTTATGAATGGAAGATGCGTTTTGTGAATTCCTAGACATTCCTGTTTTTTCGGTTTCGACAATTTATCTCATCATAAAGGATGTAGTTTCCTAACCGTAGTATCATGTCCCAAAAAAAAAAATTCAGGTTATTTGATCAATTTTGTTGTGTACATGTACCAGTAGAAACTGCGTTTACATCAAGTGATTAGTTGTATGGGTGAGAGAAGTATTTATTATTACTAACCTTCTAGCCGGGTTTATACATTTTTCTTTCCATCCTTTTGTTTTTCTTGACAATCGTTCGAGCAGAGGATAAACATATGACCAGACGATCGACCATGTTTGAACATCACCCCAAGGTAGATCGGTGAAGTGTCTGAAGTTGGTATATTGAAAAACTGTTGTATCTCATCAATAGAATGTTTTGGTAACCCTGGATGATGTATGATGGTGGATTTGGTCTTGTTGATGTGTTTCATGCCGATGTTGAGTAGGACTGTAGGAGATGATATAGGTGTTGACAACTTTTCCTTGAATCTTTATGAATATATCGTCAGCGTACATAAGATGCAGGATTGGTGGTGCTTTTCTGGATATGTTAATACCTTGGATACCATTTATATGTTCCAATTTTACCATATTAACAGACAGAACCTCAACACAAATAATGAATACATAAGGAGATATAGTGTCTCACTGTCGGGATCCCCTCGTTGATGAAATATACCTACACGGAATTCAGTTGATGTTGATAGAGTATGTAGCCGTAAAAATTCATAACATAATAAACTCAATAAACATATTTGGAAATCCGAATTCCTCAAAGACCTTTTTAATAAATTCCCAATTCAGGCTATTATATGCACTTAATTTTGTATTTTATTTGATGGATTACATTAATAAAAAATAAGGTAAATTTATTATGCTTTTGAATCCAAAACAGATATTATATTAGTTAATATGTACCAAGTCAGAATTCATCCACCCTGATTATTTCAATTTCAGTTGATTTGAGGCTTCCTTTGACTGAAACTTTTCTATAACAAATTGTGTTAACAATTTTTTTTTTCTTTTTTCTTTTTGTTTCCCAATTTAATTTAATTATATTAGGTCTTTTTCATGCCATTCATCGAATCCCTATTTTGAAAGCATCGAGGCAAGGTCCTCCGGCTCCTTACATTGAAACTATAAAGTTTAAAGCAGACGAGGCTGTTGGAGCATTAACCCTTGTCTTAGGGAAACCAAGAGTCACCTCAGCATAGCTAGGAAAGAAATTGCCTTCAATTTAGTTTTATATGTCGTCGACTGCCTGCCGAGTGTTGGTCGTTTTGTGACCGTCGGAGCGGCTTTCACAAATATGGATAATGTAAATATCTTCCTATAGAAGGGGAGAATGTAAAGGCGGGAAAAAAAGTAAGAATCAAACCGGTTAAAACAAACACTTAAAAAAGGTTAAAATTTAATTTATCAAATATTTATTACTTTCTGAAACCTTAAAAAAAATCTTCCCCAGTGTCTCCATCCTATATTATCATTCATACACTAACAATATTTTTAACACCGGAAAAGCCAATAACGTCATGACTACTCTTCTCTCTACCGTTGATCCCAAGTTTCTCGTTCCATCTTTACAAAATTAGCTAATGTGGACATTCGAAATTGGGTATAAAAACGAGGTAGTTATATTTATGTAGTAGCCCTTGAAGTATTATATCAGTATCCCAAGTTTCTAAATCAAATTGTTTTAACAAATTTTTATTTGTTTTCATTTTGGTTCCCAATTTAATTTGATTTAATTAAATATCTTCTTATAGAAGGAGAGAACATAAAGGCGTAAAAAAAGTAAAAATCATACCAGTTAAAACAAACACTTAAAAAAGGTTGAAATTTAATTTATCAAATATTTATTACTTTCTGAAACCTTAAAAACAAATCTTCCCCAGTGTCTCTATCATATATTTCATCCATACACTAACAATATTTTTAACACCAGAAAGGCCAATAACATCATGACTACTCTTCTCTCTACCGTTGATCCAAGTTTCTTGTTCCATCTTTACAAAATTAGCTAACGTGGACATTCAAAATTGGGTATAAAAACTAGATAGTTATATTTATGTAGTAGCCCTTGAAGTATTATATCAGCATCACTTGAAAGAGAGTTTTTTACTCTCTCATAGTTTTCTCTCTCTTCTACTAGTAATAGAGGTAAAGCAGTGAATGTCATTTACCTCTCTCTCTTTTTCCTCTGTGTATTAAAACGTTTCTCTTTCTAAGTTTTTTTTTTTTAATGGCGTGAAGTGAGATATACACATTTATACACTAGAATTACCTTATGTTCTTTGTTTCTATCTATCTAACAGTATTAACCCATTTCTTTGTTTCAACCAACAACTCCATAATTCTTTCCGAAAAAACAAAAACCACTCCAAATTTCACTCCCTGTGAGTATCCACAGTCATTGGACTAAATGACGGACCAAACCCATATTTGGTCTTTGGTCCGTCCAAATTGAAGATTAGTGGTGCGAGTATATAAGTTTTTTGGTCCACTTTCGGCACTGTTCAGGATCAAAAATGGTCCGAGTACTGGACCAAACGAGATTATAGTCGAGCATGCATCTAGGTCTTCGTCTCGTGATAGTGTTGCGCTAGGTCTCCGTCTCATGGCAGGCGTAACGCTAGACTTACGTTTCATTTATTGGGCGTGAACCAAAATTACGACGGATGAAGTGTTCGCCTATCCAGGTAGTCGTTGAGATTTGTTATCGTTGATCAACGACTATATTTTGGTTTGTATTTTTATATACCTGTAAATGAACTTATACCTTCATTCCCATTTCAAAACCACACCTTTCACATTTCAAATAACCTAATACAAAGATTACTTTTATCTCTCCTTTTCATAAATTATGGCTTACAAAAATTTTAGTATTAATGCAGAGAATTTTACCATAGCGGAAAATCTATCCCTATGTCAAAACATAGTATTATATTATCCATCAAGGGTTCATGAGCGTCGACACGTGACCCTGAGCATCTTCCGCCCGATCAAATTTAATCATACACCCGTTGCGTTTGAGGCGGACCAAAGAGTAAAATTTTTACTCTTTGGTCGTTGGGTATACTCCAATGACAGTGGTTGCTCGAAGAAGATCAAAAGGTAATCTATTCAAGTTTTTCTGTTTAGCTTATATCTTTTTTCAAATGGGTATTTGATTTTGGACATGGGTTTTTAAGTTCTGACAATGGGTTTTTTCAATTGGTTTGTTTTTGTTTGTTTCAGTGAAAAATGAAGGACAATGAATATATTGATAGTTTATTTAATGACTTTGTTTTTCATGCACCACCATCTGGAAATCCTCTCATACATCAACAAAAATATCAACGGACACGTCATCATCATCATTATCAACAACAATTGTTTCGTAATGTTTATAATTTGAAACCGACTACTCATAATAAGGGGAGTATATTTTATGAGAACTGTAATTCTCCACCCATACAACTAATCATTTGATGTAAACGCAGCTTCTACTGATACATGTACACAACAAAATTGATCAAATAACCAGGATTTTTTCTAGGGACATGATACTACGATTAGGAAGCTACATCCTTTATGATGAGATAAATTGTCGAAAGCGAAAAAACAGGAAGGTCTAGGAATTAGGAAAAGTTGCGCACACAATAAAGCCTTGTTCGGAAAAAGGATATGACTGCTCAAGGATCAACCAGATTCAATATGGGCGACCCTTAGCACAGAAAAGTACCTAAAACAAAACACATTATTCCAATCAGATTCCCCGACCCCGCAAGCAGCCAGCCACAATGTAAACAACTTATTTCTCTAATTCCGAGTATCAAGAATTTTTTGTTTCACATTATTAGAAACGGAACATCCACCCTTATCACCTCAAAGTGGATCTCACACCATCCACCCACTCCCAATGCCCAAATTTGACTTGTAGCAGATTTAATTGATCTACACACTCGCATAAGGAATCATGATAAAATGAAACATATCCCGGACTCATCAATTGCAAAAATCATGAAGATACATCTACCTCAAGCAGGCCCCTCAGACAAAATAGTTTGTCCATTCATAACAAATGGAAAATACTCAACAAGTTCTTGTTACCAAGTCATCACGCAGTCTCCAACCCCTACACTACCACCTAACTTACTAATGCGTATTTTTTGCGCACAAATTAATTAAGATATTTTTCACTAATACTAATAAGTAGTACACCGATAGTAAGGATCGTTCCCACGAGAGAGCTGTCAATTGTTATTTGTCTTTGAATTGTGCCTACCAATAGAGTTTTATGAATTTTGATAGACACATTTTAGTGTCTAATTTGCACCTTGGTTTCTATTAAGTTAGTATTCGGTTTTGCAAATATTACGTGTTTTTATGCTTTTGTAGGTACATTTGAAGAATAAAGATTTGTGGAAAAATTGGCTCAAAAAGTGATAAAGGCACCCCAAGGACAAGTGTTATTTGGCACCCTAGAAGTTGATAAGGGGTACCTTCGAGTCAACTCGGGTCAAAACCGAGTCAAATCGGTCAACCCGAGTTGACCGAGTCAACTCAGCACGGGTCGGGACGGAAAATCGTCTTCATACTTTGGCAAATTTGATTCATGGTTAAACTTACATATTTTCGTCTCAAATTGATATACAAGATACATGGGACCAATACAAGATTAAACACGTGAAGAATTAGAGGTTTACGCCGGAAAAATAGCCCCAAATCCGAGTTTCGCCGGAAAAAGGGAGTTATATTTTGATTCGGATTTGTGAAGATTTGGAGAGGTTTTAAAGAGTTCTATTATGTTTAGAACTCTCCCTAGGGTTTGTAGAGCCTATATATATCAAGAGAAGCCAAGAAGAACGGGGAGAATAGCTTAGAATTGAAGTTTCGGAGTGGCCGGAATTGTGGCCGGAATACTCACGATCCGGCCAGCTGCTGCTGCACCGGTCACCGCCGGTGACCGTGTTCTTCATCCCATCGCTGCCGAAGAAGAAGACACAGCAACACTTTTAAGTGTTGCTGTTCTGTTGCCTATAGTTTTGAGTTTCCTTTCCCTTTTCAATTGCCTTAGCCTTTTGCAACGGCTGAACCTTGTTCTGTAACACTTATAAACGCGTCTGTTCAGCTGTTGCACTATTATTCAACCTTGTAATTGATATTTTGAGCAATGAAAAGATCTTTTGAGCAAGTTTTCTTCTCCATGGGCTAAGTTTATTTACTGGGATGATGGAGGAGGTTTTTCTCTCAATTTTATGTGGTAAGTCTATTTTTAATTAATTATTTATAATTCTTTTATTATTATTTGCATGGATTTAAATTAGAAAAAAATGGTTTTTATTAAATAGTTGTGTTCTCTTTTGATGGGTCATGCTTAGTTAATTACTCTTGATGTCCCATGCTTAGGATTTACAATTATTCTTTTAGGAAACATATTTTTGCCAAACTTGAATTAAATTGTTAAAAAGAATTACATGATTAATCACATGAATTGTTAGAAATAACTGAATCTTGATTCCTAGTTTTCTCCATATTTTCTAAAAATCATCTCTAGTTTATTTTCCTGATTTTTATTAGTTTAGGTTAAGTCCAATATTTTCTAAAATTATTACCTTCACAAGTTCGAGAATCGAACCTCTTTTTACCACTATATAAAATCACATCAATTACACTCAAAAGTCGCACTTTATGGTTCTCATTTGTGCAGGTAGGAGTGAAGATAGAAATCCATTAGAGCCACAGACTTTTTTATCGGCCATCCCGGTCGAGGGAACTGCTCCCCGGCGTTGTCTTTTGTGATTTCAAAGAAGCTAGCAAACTTAACAATGTTGCCCATTGCAGTTTTGCAGTCCCATGCCTTGTGTGCCCCTAGCAGATCCTTTTCCTAGTATGTCCCCATAATGTCGGGCCCCAATGAGCTTGTTGTTGATTTCAAATCAGCAGAAAATCATTAGATGTTGGGATTAGTGGGGAGTAAATAGTAGAACCAAAATTACATCAGAGATTTAAAAAAAAACTTGAAATCTATCTTACAAAACTCAAATGACAGAACCAAGCAAACAAACTTGTCGATTCTTCTCTGGTTTATCTCGAGCATCAATTGTTCTCTTTAACTCTTCCATCTTTCAAACATATAAATAACGGGAGCAACAGCTTGAACTACACATCTGAAAACCCTTTCTATCTGGCATCAACTAAACCCAATTCACATCACTCCTTCTATCCGTCATTAACTAAGTAAAATTTGGTTAAGCTAAATTAAAAAGAAGGCTATAAATTTAGAGAATTATACATTTTATGGGAAGTGAGAATGTGATTTCAATGATAAAAATCAGACATATTTGATAATGTCTAATGTGCTTGATTAAATCAGCAATTCCTTACAAATCTAGATATAAATAGAGATTGGAAAAATGTCAACATAAAGTATCCCAAAACACAAAATGTCTCTTCAACTCGAAAAACACCATAAACAAATAAGGGTATGCGAAATGTCACCTAAACCCCCATTTATATAATCATAGTTTTATACTGTATAACACAAACTTTAAACTAAAACATCATTAGTCCGTCTTTAGCTCTAATATTAACAATTTATCTAGCTAATCATTGAAATTTTCTACTATGTTTTTTTTTTGTTATTGATACTAATGAAAAAAGCAAATCTATGCCTTGGTTACTTTGATAGACCTTGCTGTCTTTAGTCGATTAACTGTCTTGTTGAAAGTAACTATTAGTGTTCCATTATGAGAACAAACTTCTCTATCTGCAATTCTGGATTGCTTATTAGATGAGATTTCCCCCAACTTTGCATTCTAGAGGGAGATCAAACTTCTATGTCTGCAATTTGAGAGCAGAACAGTCATAGACTAGGATGTGTGTAGAGGAAACTTTGGTGCAACCTCCCATAAAATGTATTCTTAAAAACCTAAAAGGGAGATGTACTTAAATCACCATAAACTACACCGAAACTCTGATATGCTAAAAGAACAACCTGTTTATACTGCTCTTCCAGAGAACCTGCTTGAAAGCAGTACACACGTCGTTAGTAAAAATAATCATGTTAGACATTGACCAAAGGGAAAAGAAGCAACATGAAGAAATAAAGGTTTAAACCTATGATATAATTTTCTACATAGAGCAAACCAAAAAATGACATTTAGCCTCAAATGAAATGGGGTTATGGCGGCACTAAAAGGAAGTTGCAGAGACACACAACCAAATTCCAATTACCAACAAAGGGAAATAAAAATCCCATTATCAACAAAGGTAAATATGTGGAAGAAATAAAATTCTAATTGGGGAAACTAAATATGTGGAATAAAATAAAAATTAGAATTTATAAATCAAATACAAATTCATGAAAAATTTAAGACACATATAGACTATTATATACAAATCAGGAAAATATTAAGACTCGAACAATACTGACCTAATATTAGTTCTTGAGATACTAGGAGGAATAAAGCAATAGAGAAACCTGGTAAGATGACAACCTTAGTTGAGGATCAAAGAACCCATATCAAACATAAACCTCAAAATTGTGTAAAACTACAGAGAACGTAAATTGGGTAGAAAATCTAATCACATAAGCCAAAAACAAAAATGGACTATAGAATGAACATGAGGCATTACCTAAGATGAATGGTGGCAGTTTTTTGAATATGTCCCGCAACAACCAAAAACCTAAGTACCCAAAAATGAACCTAATGAGAATTGAAAATAATGATGGAACATAAATTTAAATCGAAGAACAAAAAAAATGGTACTGGAATACGGATCACAACCAAAATCTGAAAGTGAAATCAAACAGAAGAAACTGGTACTAACCGTATAGAAGCCTGTGAAGATGATACCCACTGGTTGCATTTATGTACGGAATATTTAAGAAGGAAATTTAGAATCAGTATAATCACAACGCATAAAATCGAAATCAATTATCAAAATTGAAATTGGAATAATAGAGATTGACGGGAAAAAATCAGGGAGGATAATAAAAAAGAGGTGAAGCACTGTGAGGGAGGCAAAGAATTCAAGGGCGCAAATGAGGGAGGAGGAGAATAACATGAGGGACCCTAATGAACCATTCCATGTTTTGTGTGAAACAGACGCGTTGGGTGGGTTTTCAAATGTAAATTGATAAACAAATCTGAGTCGTTCGATAAAGACTGAAAATATGAATTCAATATGAGCCACGATTTATGTACTATACAAACTGAAAAATGACATTCGTTGATCATCAAAAATGAGAGTTTTGGACGGTCGGATAGACTTGATACTGGTTTTTTTTTATAAGTAAGATAATCTGTTGGGATCGATGAACAAAAAGTTTGATAAAATATACTAATTAACCATAAGATCTTTTACATATGACGGTTAACATCTTAATAGGTCCAATATGGAAAAAAAAACGTTTGATATAATAATTATAGGTATAAAATATGTAGATCGATATTTGCCGATAATTGAAACAAAAATATCCCCGATACAAAAGTGTACCAGTGTATTGCTCTCGACCGGCACAAACCGAAATCCGATATTGACTACATTGGGAGGAACCAAAGGGTTGATACTAAAATGGCAATGAATGACTCGCAATAGCTGCAGAACTAACCCTTTCATTGATACAAAAGTTGGTGGTGATAGTGAAGGCTACGGCAGTGGAACGGTTGATGGTTGTTCTAGTTGTGATTTGGTAGCCGTGATGGCGGATTTCTTAGTTCAGATATAATAGGGGTTATAGTTGTGCAATAGTTGTTATATTTAAGGTTGGAGGCTTCATGTTTAGTCTTTCGACAGTTTTTCTTCATGTCTAACGAATAACTATGGTAGTGTGGTAATCGCTGCAGTGGATGCGTTGGCTCCACTTGACAACTCACAAGCTTCTTTGTATACTAAGAAAATAGTTTTGCTCTGAAATAATAATTTTTATCTGATGCGGCAAGAGTTTACAAGTTTCCACGAAATAGAAATCGAGGAGGGTAAATATACGTCTGAAGAGCTCACTAATCTTCAATTCCTATGCAGGTTTTAAATCATGATGCATATATGTATTACTAAATACTAATATCACGACACAACAGATATTTTTTCGGAAGATTTCCCGATTTAATGTCTTTACAAAATATGTTGTTAACCTCTTTACATAAAACTCTTAATAAGAATCCATATGGTACATAAGGAGATTCAAGAAAAAAAAAAGTACTTGGTTGAAGTTTACGACTATCTTGTGGGAGGTCAAAATCACTTGTGGACGTGTCATGCCTCGACTCATGTCATTTAGTGTTCGTATAAGATCTTAGGGTTCAGTAAGATTACCTTACTCATAAAACCAACTCCAAGTCTCCAAACAGTCCTAACTACCAGTTACGGCGGCGTTTAGCTATGATCCTGCCTTCTTTCCCTTAACCATCTTTTTCTAAATTACCACCACCACCGCCCTTATCTTATAGTACCACCAGTTAATAAATGGGTTATGAATGGAATATGCGTTTTATGTCTTATAAACCCTGAAGATAGAGGGAAGGATGGAAAATGGTTGATTTGAATTTTCGGTATGAGCGGAAGTTGTACGCATGAATGTGTCCATGTTTTCCCTCATAGGATTCTAATTGTTCCCAAGGAGTCTCCATAAGCGTGAAATAGTAAGTACCAAAGAAATGTTAAAGTCAGTTTCAAATTCAATTTTTAGTTACTGAATTTAATTAATTCATCTAGCTCTTAATGCAGAGATTAGGCGTTTGAAGAGTAATAAACATATTTTTTTGTGCCTGATTTGTTCTCAATTTTCTATATTGTTAGTACTTTATTTTGTAATTATTTTATTATTTTATATGGTTGTAGGTGTTTTTGGGAAATAAACTTTTATGAGAAAACTGGCGATTTTTATTTATAAAAACACTCATAGAGATTACTAAAGGAACCCCTTATTTGGATAATAGCACCCCAATTTGATAAAGGTACCCGCTGAATGGATAGGGTCAACCCCCTTCTTCTTCACGTTCAAATGATTTTTTGCAGGAAAATTCAGTTTCAATTCTTTTTTAACTGTGAATTTTTTTACAGTATATTTGGACGAGATTTTATGGGATATTTTCATGGATTAGGATTGGTATCATCTTGTTACATAAGTATTTATATCTAAAAAACTAACCTAACCCTTTCTTCTCCGCCTCTCTTCCTCTTCGTCTCTTATTTCTTTACCAGATAAATGAAAACTACCAATGGTGATATTCTTTGAATCTAAATAATTATTTAATTGATGTTAGCTAAATGACTTCATCCCCAAGACTAAAAACACCATCTGCTGAAGCTTCTGTCTATTTTTTTTTCTTTTTTTGCATTTTCAGATCTTAGTTTTTCTTTTTGCATTGATAGATCACAATGGGTTTGGATGTTTGAAATCCACTAAAATTTGAATGATTTTTACGTTTTTTGATTGATTTTACAAGAGGAGTAGTGTATAGATAATGATCCAGTGAAGTCCGTATTCTAATATGAGCTTATGGGTCGGACCGAGTGAAGTACGCATCCGAAAAGTTCATCTTCTTCACCTGATACTCTGCTGCTGTTATTCTGTAATTGATCAAATTTGATCATGTTTCAAGCTAAAAATCAATGGGTTTAAGCGTAAAAGCTTCAGGTGATCAAATTTATAAAATCAGAAGAGATTTTCTTTTTGTAGTTTGAAAAAAATTGAAAAATAAATAGATCGATTTTGATCGAATCAATGTATTTTTTATGTACTTTGAACATGAGTTTTGTTCGTTTGAATGTACTTGATGGAAATCGGGTAACAATTTATTTGATTATCTAAAAAATAATCTTAATTTTAAGAAGTGGTGACTTCATATATTTTGATTTGATTTTGATTTGTTGGGACAAACTTGGTGACGGATAAATACATTCTAAGTTATATTTTACAATTGATTGATAATTATATTTGGTTTTTATGATTTTTTAAGTTGATTTTAATTGATTTATGATTTTTATTAATTAGTTGTGATTTTATTTAATGGTGTATGCTTGTACTTAAGAGCTTGTACTTAAGAGCTTTTGATACGCCATGCTTATTATTTACAGTTAATGTTTTAGAAATCTACTTCTGACAAAGAAATAGAGTCCATAAAAGAGTTAAAATTGTTAAGAATCAATATATGCATCGCTCGAATGTGATTAATGGTGGAATCCTGAGTCCCAGTTTATCTTAATATTGTTTTCATCCTTTACTATTTGCTAGCTTAAATCAGAATTAGGTCTAGAACGAATCTTCACAAGTCTGAGTGAACGAATAAATTTTTAGTACTTTTACAAAACGACCAAGTTTTTGGCGCCGCTGATGCTGACTTGTTTTTAGGTTAGGATTTTAGATTTAGTTTTGTTTTTAGTAGTAGTTTTTTTTTTAGATTTTTATTCTTTTGTTTTATTTTACTTTTTTGGGTATTTATCTCTTTGCTACAGGTTTTGGATCGAAAAGAAAGTTGACCCAAAGATTTTGGTGATTGATTAAATACTCGGAGTAAAAGATAAAGCGAAAAGAACGGATAAAGAAGAACCCTCAATTATGGAATACTCTCACAAACTGGGGGATACTCAAAAAAAATAATATTATGAAGTAATTTGAAGAATCCATTATCCAAAGAATTTTGGCAATGGCTAAATTCTCCTTGAGTGTTCCCCAAGTTTTGTTAAGATTAAACTTATATTTTGATTTTATCTACTTTATGTTTTTAAGCATTAGTTTTAAAAGAAGAAAAAGAAGAATTTTAGGAGATTTTAGTGAGGAATTTGATTTTAATGAATTCCAACCTTTTATAGAGAATCAAACTTTAGTCCATGAAAAAACCCCAAATCAAACCCTAAATCAAACCCCAAATGAAACCTTAACCCCAAATGAAACCCTAAGTCAAGCTTCAAATGAAGGAACAATGTAGAGCCATACAAGGGAAATGAAGAAACTAATGATACAAGTGCTCAAAATAATCATGTATTGGTATGTTAGAGGTGATTTATAAGATTAATGTGATACAAGTAGGGAATAAAAGTCGGTATTGCTTTAGGATGAATGTAATACCGACTCTACGAATCGGCATTGTCGAAGATCTGAAGCAATGTCGACTGTCCCTTGATGTTGGGCAGAAAATATGGTGATCGATTCGGCATTGTTTTTCTTTTTCGAAAATATCAACTGTACAGTCGGTATTGCTTTGAATACAAACCAATGATGACTGTACCTGGAGTCATCATTGCTTTGATTTTTCGACAATACCGACTACATGTTATAATGAACTAATTTTCTTTTGTTAGATCATTCTTCACCCTTGGCCTGTGGGACAGTTGGGTCTAGATAATTCGGATCATAGTTAGTAATTTGACGAACTTTTGTCGTATAATTCGTGAGCTGATGCAAATAATTTGTGGACGAATAATACGGCCGAATTAATGTAACTCCGAACCTAAGTCGCGATTTATATGGCCCTCATGAACTATTCGTGTTCGTGAATTATTTACTTGAATAGTTCGTTGATCCAACTCAGCTCTAACTCACCGATTTGTATTAGTAGTTCACTGTGTTGACCAGTTTAATCAAGCAGTGAGAGATGGTACTTGTATATCTGTTTGGGATGATGTTTGGATTAAAAATGCTCCCCTGATAAAAATTTCCTAAATAATGCTTATATCATACATAATAGAAGTTTGATAGCTGCTGACTTGATCTGTGATGGTGAATGGAGAATATCAAATGAGCTTCTTAACTTTTTCTCAATAGAGGAACTGCCAGTTATGACTATGACAACTGACAAGAGAATATGGAGTACGTAGTGAACTGACTGGTGATTTCTCAACTAAATCAGCTGCAAATTTAATCAGAACTCACTATCATGTTTGCTCATGCATGGCTTCATAAGTTTGGTTTTATGGTTTACATCCAACAACAACCAGTAAAGTTTGGAAAATAGTGAGTGTGTGCGCTACAGATGATAATGTAAAGAAGAGGGGAGTTAACATGGTTTCTAGATGTTGTTTTTATGGTGCAGCTGAAGAGACAAATGGAGCATTTGTTTTGGTTCTGCACCTTTAGTGAGCTAATATGGAAGTAGATTGGAGGTATGTCCTTGTTTTTTAACCCCACTCCATATGATCACATTTTAGTATTTGCAAAATCTAAGAGTAGATCATTTGTTAAGGAAATATGGTTAGTATCTGCTTCAATCACCATGATGGAACTATGGTTCTCAAGAAATAGAGTAGCGTTTGAGAACATTGTCCCTAATGTTACAAGCTTCAAGAAAAATTATACATTTTACTAGAGATTGTGATTGAACAACGAAAAGTGACATGTGGGAGACAAGTTATTAATATCAAGTTCTGAGAAATTTTGGCCCTGTAAATAGGCATGATAAAACTCAAAAAATTCTAGAAACTACTTTCACTCTGCCACTTGAAGAGCAAGTATTTGTTTTTTTTTGTTGCGATGGAGCCTCCAGGGTAATCCTGAAACAGCTGGATGTGAGTTTATTTGCAGGAACCATTCTAGTGACTTCATTTTTGCACAATCAGGTGGCATATGAATTGCTACTAATTTTTTGGCAGAAGTTATGGTAGTGGTGTGTGCTTCCGAAGCTTTAGAAGATTACTCATTCATTCTGATTCAAAATCAGATATTACTTCCTTCAGTTTTAGAAATATTCCTCGGTTTGTAAAAGCGAGATGGAATAAAGTATGTCATTTTTTATACATGGTTATCTTTGTGCATAGTTATAGAGAAGTAACTTTTTATTTTTTATCAACTGCCATTAGATCCATATCTTTAAGCTTTTATAATCTCCAGGGTCTGAGTTTTTCTTCATATTTTTTAGAACGGGAGACAAACTTTTTTTTTTTTTTGGAGTTGGATGATAGAAAGTGGTTTGTGTAAGAACCAAACCGATTAATGTTAGTGGTTTCAGGGCATCCACAGTCACGCGACCAGAGTATAAAATTAAAGATTAAAAAATTTAGTCTTTATTCTGACTCAAGAACAGCCGTGTATAGTCAAGCGGTGCTCTAGCAATGCGCCTGGGGTGGGGCGAAGTCTTAGCGATACGGTAGAAGTATTTCTTAAGATCGGCTTTAAAATCTGACCAAGTAGCGATAGTAGCCTTACCTTGCTGAATCTCTTGGCTTCGAAGTCTCCATCATGCTAAGGCGTTCTCCGTGAGAAACATCGTAACTATTTTTATCTTCCTTGCATCATCTTCCATCTCCAGGTGTCCGAAATACCTTTCGCAACTCCATATGAAAGTATCAATCTCCTTCGCGTCTCTTTTCCCATTATACGATGTTGGCTTGGGAGCATCCTCTCTTGAGAGTCTGCTTGGCCCCTCGTGCATGGCTTGGTTTATGGCAGCCCTTTTGCACAATACCAATTCTCCTTTCACCGCCTCTAGCTCTTGCTCAACTGACATCAATTTGGCCTTCACCTCCTCCACGGCATCCTCCACCGCATCTTGGATTCGAGCTTCTGCGTCCATCTTGGTACCGTCCACTGCCTTGCTTATGGCCTCCTCGAAGGTATCTTTCCACCCTTCAAGTGTTTCCTTCGTTAGAAACTCTTCCTCGGCGCGTATAAGGAAATCGCTCACTCGCTTTTTCATACGTACCATTCTTGCCTCAAGACTTGTTTGCGTATCCTTGGACTTGCCCCTTTTCTTGGCATGGCCATCTACACCTTTCTCCATGGTGTTGTTGCTACTAACGTCAGCCATTCTTGAGTCTTAAGCTTTGCTCTGATACCAACTGTCACGGGCTAAGATTTTGGGCTAGACCGTGCGGCACTTGAACTCTTCAAGTAAGCCTAAAAGAACACAAGAGAATTGGAGACTTAGAGATTTTAAGTGGGAGAGAGTATTTGATTATAAGAGAGAGGATGTTACAATTGCTTAAAAGCTTGTTGGTAGATGATATGAGCAAATGATCTCTCCACCTTATATAGTATGCTATGGAGGATTCTAGAACATGTTATAGAATCATCATCTTCTAGAGTATTCTATACATTACAAGAATATATAAAGGAATATTCCTTATCCAAGAATATTCTAGAATAGGTGGACTTTTCTAATCTTCTAGGCTCTTCTAATGGACCTAGACTCTTGTCATGGACCAACCCAATATATGGAAAAATGGGTGGACCGTACAACATGCTCGGCAAACTGCTTAAGATAATCGGTAGTTCAGTACTATCAAACATGGTGAAATTAATCACTAAAAGAAATTATATTGAACCCATAGATAGCAATATTACTTGAAGATGAGACTTTCTTTTTTCATAGTTAATAACTTGGTTTTCTCTCATACTACTATTGTTATTTTAACATTACCAGAGTTATGAGACACGCACTTGACTCCCTTCCTGATTGTGGTTTAATGGTTTATGAAGTTCTCTCTCTCTGATAATCATTTGGGTATCTATTCCTCTGCTCTCACTTTTGATAATCTTTGAATCTAGATTATTATTTTGCTTTGAAACTTATCTTATTATTATGATAAATAGATCACAAAAGAAAAAGATTTCACTGGTATTAAAAAACACTATTGTATTTATTCGTGGTATTCATAAATATTCTGCCAGTCTTAATTTTACTATTCTTTTTTCTTTCAACAGAAAAACAAGGAAGACGCTGACCAATTTGGTAAGCTTCCCATTTACTATAAAATTTCCATGTTAAAGGCCTTATTGTCTTATTATCTCTTTTTTTCGGAGCTTCATCTAATTATCTTTGTTTTTGTTTGTTTGAAGTCTGAGCTTACCCAAACGTGCAGAATTTGTTTGGAGAACTTGGTATTAGTGATCGAATGCAGTGGAAGGAACATTTGATGATTTTTGCAATGCCTAGCAAGCGTGGGGAATTCAGCCGCTTTGATTTCCTTGATGTTCTTCCTGCACCCTTAAATGGTATGCATCTTTTGAAAATCTGCAAGATATCCTGCTATTTACATTTGTTATTCAGAAATTTGGGCTCTCCAGGAATGTTTTTTATGGTCAGAATAGGAAGACTCTGTTACAATGACGTCATAGCCATGTCAAAACTGTTTCAAGGGAAGAATTTACTCGAAACCCCATGTAATGAAATTAATCCCCGGAAGCTGATCCCGAAAGACTGTGATATCATAACCTAGCTTTGAGTTTTTTAACTATTAGTTGTCAAAAAAAAGTTTCAAATATAAGATGAATACATGCTAATATGGCATATTTGTTTCCTTAAGGTTTTTGAGGTGGCTGCTTCATTATACATGGTCGCGCTGTTAGGTGGCCTCAAGACATACACCTGCAACCAAAAATTCTAGCGAACTTAACAATTTTCTGTTCGCGAAACCTCGTGTAATTCAATACAAAAAATTCTAAGTACATCAAAGTTTACTCACAAACATCCATAGGTCCATCAACAAAGCCTTCAACAAGTAGTGAATGTAATGGAGTCCCTTGAGGTCCTTCTCGATACATAACACGATACTCATCAATATCTTGTTTCAACTGTCAGTAGAAAAATCTATAGGTTCAATAGAAAAAACAGGCCTACATTAACATACTTCAATGGAAAGGAGAAATCAACGGTTGATAACTCCCTACGATCTCCGCAATGATAAATATAATAAAATGTAGAAGACTATTCGGACAAAATAAAGTACCTTCCAGCCGCCATTTCCCTGATCATGAGTTGCTGTCATCAATGTATCATCTCCAACACTCCTCAACATGTCAAGACAATTCAAGACTTCTTTCCCACTTTTGTCCACAATATTTTCAACATACTCTGGAACACGCCATATCAATTAGTCGCAAAACATGAAGTCAAACTAGAATTTCATTCACTTGTTTCTTCCTTAAACCCTTCTAAGCATTTTTCCTTAAAAAGCGAAAATGAACAGGAAACCCCAAAATGAACTAACCCTCATTCTCAAAAGGTGATGAATTTAGGAGTTCATTCTTGAGTCGGCACTTAATAGCTTCCTCATTTGAAAGATCATGAGATGCTAGTGTCTTATCAAGCCTTTGTCTGTACGCCAAGATTTTTTCTTTGTTGCCCATTTTTGCATATCTAGCACACAATATCTTCTCCCCACTGCCCTTCAAGAACTCAACTTTGCAAATATGCCCCGGTCTGTCATAAGCCAAATACACACCCATTAAGCCACTAATCTACTTAAGGGAATCACCAAAGTTGCATAAATCCATATTATCCTTGAAAAAAAGGACGAATATCAAGAATTCAGACTCCGATACTACCCCTTCATTAGTATTTAGTTTACTGAATACTGATCAGAATTCAGATACACTATATTTATCCAAACACACCTTAAAAGGCTAGTCATTTGTTATCTTGTGTTGTATATAAAAGCAAACCTAGATACTACAGATCTCAATAGATGTTATTAAAGAGAAAAAAGAGTGAAGATTTGTACCTAAAATGAGGTTCTAGAGAAAGCCCCCAGACGGAGATAGAACATAAAAATGAATGACCTTAGCCCTTGGGCATGCCTAATTACAGACAGGAATAGCTCAAAATTTAATAAGCTTTGGAGAATCAGATTTGAAAGATCATGAGGTTCTAGGGAAGTGCTTCTTGGCCTGGGAGTGCACTGTACTTTTTATTATAGCCGCCTCAAGTCCCCCATCATAATTTTCTTACAGTAGTAAGCCGGAGATCTGAGCGTAAAATACCCCAGCCTGGTTACAAGTGCAATTCGAAACCCAGATCTCCTGGTACAGCCACCAAGTGTCTGACCAACTCAAACTGTTGGATGTTTGAGCGAAAATGCCTTTCTTCACCCGACTGAATATACAAACTTACATCTCATACAAGTCAAACAAAATATCTAAAATTTGTTTGTGCTTTTTATATTCATCATAAACTTGTAACTACATTCCCAATTCAAAACTGTATAAGATATTTGCAACTTTAAATCATTGATAGTGATACAATCATTTTTCAGATATTAAAAAGTAAACAACAGTAATCTGTTTGAGAGACAATGCCTCAACAAATTTATTTTGGACAAACTAACTCCTATACAGGATATGCTACATTAAATCTGCCTCATAGTTGACTTACAACTTTATAGGATTCTACATTTTTCTTTTTTCTATCACAAGAATCTAAATTGAGTAGCAGTAAACCTGAAACTGATTTGAAGCTAGCAGCATGCAGCTGCCTTTAGCTCACTGTGAAGGTTATTATCTGCAAAAACAAAGAGATAATACAATGATAAAGAAAACTTTAGATGTCACAGTAACTGTATTGATTTAGTAAAAACACAGTTGGACATTTCTCAACAAGTATGCCAACATGTAAAACCTAGAGACACCGAAGCCTTAAAGTTCTAGACAAGTTTATATGAACTAAAAAACCAGACATATGCACGTTTTGAGTGCTTCATACTCATTCTACTGGTCTGGAAAGAAAAATTAAGTAGTTAGCAAATCCATACATGAGGGTGAAGAACAAAGCAGTAGGTATCGCTGGAATTTGATCCTTCAAGCGGTTCATCTTTCATACTGCAACGGCTTCAGGTCTTTTGCTAGTCTTGATTCCTTTTATAGCTGCAGGATAAACCTTTCACATTAGTCATAAAAAAAAATCATTTGGATAAAAGCTGAAAGTATGAAACGATAAAACAATTAGAAGAGAGGACTCTTTCTTTAGTAAGAAAATTAAACATTGTTAAGTAACTGCCAGAGAAAGAAATGATCATACCTTCAGCGTAATCTTTAGCTCCAAAGACTGCTGAACCGGCTACAAGAGCATTGGCACCAGCTTCAATAACCTGCCAGCCAATATGGTGTTCCAAACGAGTTGTGATTATATAATCATGTTGGCCATATTGAGTATACATCTTTTTTGTTAAGAACTTTATAGCATTTTGTATGCTTTGCATGTTCGCAAGTAAATATATATTAGTGCAGATCCAATGATATCTAATAACTATGGAAAACCGGCAGAATTTCACAAACGCACCTTGTAGGCATTTTTAGGAGTTACTCCTCCATCCACTTCAATCCATGGGTTCACTCCCTGCATATGCACATTTTAGAAATGTTATAAACCAAAAGTTGACTTTGCCATAGGTTACAAACAAAACAAGAACAGAATTGAAGATAAAATAAGTTTCATAATCTCTTATTACCTTCTCTAAACACATTTTTCTCAAGTCAGAGATCTTTTTAACTTGGCTTTCTATAAAGCTCTGTCCACCGAATCCAGGGTTCACTGACATAATCAAGACCAGATCAACCGCTGTTCACAAACAAATATAATGTATCAGTTCCTTCGTTTTAGTTAAATGAAGCCCACCTATAACCAGGAAGTAGCAAGACCACAATCTTCTAGGGATTTGTCCCTCTTGGTGGAGGACCTGGAGTTTGACACTCCAACTACATGACCTTAACTACTTGAAAGTAGGATATAAAGAGCCACCAGACTCGCAGGAAACACTTTCACAAATGACATCAGTTATATTCCACAATTTGGAAATTAGGTTCAATAACTTACAAGTCGTTATCATACAATTAACATAGTTTTAAACAAGTTTGTAAATGTCAAGTTCACAGAACCATAAGCCTTACAATCGAGTACGTATTCAATGGCAGACAGTGGGGTGCCAGGGTTCAGAACCACTCCGGCTTTAGCTCCAAGACTTTTAATCTAAACGTAAGAAAGAAGGTCATTCATTCAATAACTCTCTGTACTTAAGGAAATGGAAAGCAACAAGAAGATGATATTTTGAAGTGGAAAGTATACTAATTAAAGTATCCAGTAACTCATACTTGATTAACAGCTCGATGCAAATGGATGGTGGAAGATTGCTCGCAGTGAACACTGATAATGTCTGCTCCAGCTTTGACAAAATCAGGTACTCGTAGATCAGGTTCCACAATCATCTAAATGGTTTTATAACACATCAGATAACATTCTTGTCTATATAAACTAAAAAGTAAAGACAGAAGCAAAGCATATACAAGAAACGATCCTGATCATGCTAATGTAACAAAAGAAGTAGCAGATATAGTGATATACCAAATGTACATCCAGTGGGAGATCAGTCACAGGGCGCAAAGCATCGACCACAAGAGGTCCAATTGTAATATTTGGTACAAAACGGCCATCCATCACATCAACATGAATCCAATCACATCCAGCCAATTCAACTGCTTTAACCTAATGAAATCAAAATAACAAACTCAATCCTAGTTGTACCACTATTCAACATGATACAATGTCATAAATATACGGAACTAGTATGGCACACAGTTCAAAACGAAACCTGCTCTCCCAACTTGGCAAAGTTAGCTGATAGAATAGATGGGGAGACAATAATATCGCTTTTTGAGAACTTATCAACACGGGACATAGCTTTAATAGCGGTTCTCATCGTCCTCCTAGAATTTGGAGAACAAATTAATCATATCAGAATTCAGCTTCATAACTAAATTATCCCATAAAAAATATTGATATAGTCCACCAAGTAAATTTCCATGTAGGTCAAAGAATTTCTAAATAATAATTCTCACTTCTCAGTACATCAAATTCTCAAAATTCAACAATCACATAACTTGTTCCCAAAAAGTTTAGTAAAAATTCATGAGATAAACCAAGAAATGATTGGTAAAGCTTCAGATGAACACTTTGAGAAAAAAAAACTCATTTTGAGATAAACCCAAACATAAGAGCTACAAAT
>JAJJMC010009174.1:0-10982 GCA_023531435.1 Papaver californicum
CAAGAGTTTGATTGGTTGTTTAGCAAAAGGAATTTTTGGCCTAAACAATTTGGCGCTAGAAGGAGGGGATTGAAAAAAAGGATTTATCCTACCTGAAAAATAAAGAAGGGATTTTTTATTAATGAATCATCTAGGGAAGAAAATTTTTTTTTTTTATATAAGAAAATATGGAAAAATTTAATTTTACAAGATATGAAAAATAAGGTTTATTTACATAAGTATGTTTTATTAACGTGAAAAATACCTTGTGAGGAACAAAATAGATAAAAATATGAAACAAAAATTTTTTGAAGTAGGAAAAAATTGGATATGTGATAGGGAAAATTTACAGTTAAAATAATAATAAGAATCTCTTATGATTTAATAGATAAGAGTTCATTTGACTAATTTTTTGAGAAATTTTTAGATATCGAGGAAGGAAAACGATCGAGAAGGCACAAGATAGTGAAGAAGCAGCAAATTCTAGAAAATATGTCTCAAGACGCGAATTCTGGGAATCAAAATAGTAATGAAGGCTTAGAAAATAGATTAGAAGAAGGAAGTGATTCAGGACAGCAACAAAATAATGAGGGAAATCATACCCCAAGTCAAGAATTGATGTCAAATACTGTGGTTCAGAATTTCTCTTCAGATCATGAGAGTTCTCGAAGAAAGACACGACAAATACAGGACCTATTAGAGGAAATAAAGGAAATACGAAAGGAGCAAAGAGCAAGCAACCATCAAATTGAGTTACTAGCAACCGAAAATCAAGTTTTAAAAGATGTAATTCAGCGAGAACAAAGACCAACTGTGACTAGAGTGCGAAATCAGGAGCCGATGTCGAGTAGACAAACATCAAGAAATGAACAGCGGAATCCAGATCAAAGAATAGTGTTAGCAGGATCGACATCTCGGGTCAGAGGACAACAGGAAAATAACTTCCAACGAACCCAATGGGAAACATGTTTGGAAGCGATGGAACAAATGAAGGAGGAAATTAAAGGATTAAAGAATAAAGAGGGGGGAAGGATAGAAGAGGTATTGAAAGAAGCAAAGCGAACACCGTTAGCGCAACAATTAACGCGCGTATCATTACCAAGAGAATATAATATTCCAGCGTTTGAATGTTACGATGGAACCAAGGATCCAACATCGCACTTAAAGTATTATAACCGAGTAATGACGCGATGGGATGGTCATGAAGCAATCATGTGCAGATGTTTCCCGTCAAGTTTAACAGGGACAGCATTATTATGGTACGACAGGTTGCCGGAAAATTCT
The DNA here is from genome assembly GCA_023531435.1 of Papaver californicum. NCBI lineage: Eukaryota > Viridiplantae > Streptophyta > Magnoliopsida > Ranunculales > Papaveraceae > Papaver > Papaver californicum. The sequence goes on from JAJJMC010009174.1 coordinate 1,264, forward strand.
ATCAATAACTATGCGCAACTGGCCAGAAAATTTTTAGAGGCATACATGTATAACAGACCAATTGATTCAGGGGAGGACAGACTTTATTCTTTAATGTCATGGCCGGAAGAATCGATCCGATCTTATACAACTAGATGGCATACAATATGTCAAGCAATAGGTGATTTAGACCCTATGACAGCTATAAACCATTACAAATGGGGGATTGTAGATCGGAAGAGTCAGCTCTTCGTTGAAATCCATCGAAACAATCCAAAAACTGAAGGCAAATTGAGAGAAATAATAGAAACATGCGCAAGACTCCAAGATATACAGGATCAAGGATCGAGAATTAATTCTGAAAATCAAGGAAAAACAAGGAGAACAAATTCAGTTGAAGAATTACCAGAACAGAAAAGGAAATATCCTCCAAAAGTTGAATCAAAAGAATCAAAACATCCACGACGAGGAAATGGAAAAAATTTTGCTCAACAATTTCGAGAGAGAACTTTTACCAAGCTTAATGTTTCATATTTCAGGTTATTCAACATTTTGAAGAATCAACCAGGTTTTCAATGGCCAATAACTAAGGGAAATCAACCGGAACATACACAACACTCCAAAGACTATTGTGAATACCATAACTACAAAGGACATACAACAGACAACTGCAGAAATTTTATAACATTGGTACAAAGAATGGTCGATGCTGGAGAATTAAAGGAATTTGTTCAAAAAATTGAACCATCAGAAAAATACGATGAAGGCAAAGCAATACATATTCCATATAACAAACAGACAATTAATATGATTTCATGTGTGGAAAAGTGTGATACAGATTTGAATATAGCAATCAACAAGAAGTTGTGCAAGAGAATTCGGAACCACGAGGCCTTTAGAGTTCAAGGAAGGCAAGTAGAGTTATGGGAGGATTGGATGGCACATCCATTAACATTTTCTGCACAAGAAGTAAATCAAGAAATTGAAATGCATAATGACCCTCTTGTGTTGACATTATTGATATCTGGTTGGAATGTCAAGAAAATACTCTTGGATGGGGGCAGTTCATTAAATGTGATGTTCTACAATACATTTTGTAAAATGGGTTTTAAACAAGATCAACTCATCACCTCACGATTTGTCATTTATGGATTTAATGGGGTATCGTCCAAGCCAAAGGGAGAAATTGATCTTGAAGTATCGGCCGGACCGATCAATATTCTGACAAGATTTAGTGTTGTGGATGCACCATCCCCATACAATGTTATAATAGGAAGACGATGGGTTCATCAATTAAAAGGTGTAGTATCAACTTATCATCAGTATCTACGATTTCCAACACCGCGAGGAGAGATGGAGATAAAGGGTGATCAAGAAGATGCCAAACTTTGTGTAATAACGGAGACAAGAATAAATGAAGAACGGGAGCATTCACAATATAAAAAGAAAAAAGAATCAAGAATTAAAGCAAAAGAAGATGAAATAAATCAATACTTAGAAAAAAATGCAAAAAGTAAAATAGAGAGTGACAAAGGAGAGAATAGCAAAAATCAAGAAAATTTGGAAAATCAGCCACAAAAAGGGGCTAAGTAGCAATTAAAGGGAACCCCAACTCCAATTGGGATTCCAAAACCAGTTTTTACCCCAGTAGAACAAACAAAAATTATAAACATCGGCACCATAGAATGCCCCAAGCAAGTGCGAATTGGGACGTTAATAAAATCAGATGTGGAACAACAGATAGTCAAATTGCTTTGTGAATATATGGATGTGTTCGCTTGGAGAATAGAAGACATGCCGGGGATCGATCCCAGCATCGTCCAGCATGAATTAAACATACATCCTGATGCAATTCCTTTTCGCCAACGGATACGAAAAGTCGCACCAGAATATCATGAACAAGTGGAAAAAGAATTAGCAAAACTTTTGAGTGCAGGATTCATTCGGGAAGTAAGATACCCTACATGGATTTCTAATATGGTAATTGTCCCGAAGAAGAACGGTGGAGTAAGAATTTGTATAGATTTTACCAATCTAAACAAGGCATGTCCAAAAGATAGTTACCCGCTCCCAAACATCGATCAACTAGTAGATGCTGTTGAAGGACATGAGATGTTATCATTCATGGATGGACAATCTGGATATAATCAAATAGCGTTAGCAGAAGCGGATCAGGAACATACATCGTTCTTCACTCCACGAGGATTGTATTGTTACACCAGAATGCCATTTGGGTTACGAAATGCAGGAGCAACATATCAACGTTTAGTGGACGCAATATTCAAACCATGGATCGGAAAAACTTTGGAAGTTTATGTGGATGACATGTTAGTAAAAAGCAAGTTATCTGGTGATCATTTGCGAAACCTGACTGAAATTTTTGGTGCACTACGAAAGTATAAGATGAAAATAAATCCAGAAAAGTGTATTTTTGGTGTTACATCAGGGAGATTTTTAGGATACCTGGTTACAAAAGATGGAATTCAAGTTGATCCAGCAAAAATACAAGCAATAACGGATATGCCATCACCAAACTGTATAAAGAGTGTACAAAAGTTAAATGGATGTTTGGCTGCACTAAGTAGATTTATTGCAAGGTCATCAGAACGATGTAAACCCTTTTTTGATGTACTTAAGAAGAAAAATAAATTTGAATGGAACGATCGTTGTGAGCAAGCATTTCAAAGTATAAAACTACATCTTGCCACCTTACCAGCGTTACAAAAACCAGAACCAGAAGAAATGTTAACTTTGTACATAGCAGCAACAGAAAATGCCATTAGTGGAGTAATGGTGCGAACGAATGAGAAAATCGAGAAACCCGTATACTACATCAGCAAGACTTTGAATTCAGCAGAAAGAAATTATACAAAGATTGAACAATTAATTTTGTCAGTGGTATTTGCTACTCAGAAGTTACGCACTTATTTTCTCACTCATTATGTCCGTATTTTAACCAAAGCTCCACTGGAATCAGTTTTAAAGAATACAGGGAAAGTAGGAAGAATAGCCAAATGGAACGCTCAGCTAGAACAATACAACATTGTTTATGAGTTACAAACCGCGCAGAAATCCCAGGTTCTAGCTGATTTTTTGGCAGATTTTCCAATCGAGGAAGAGTATGAAATTCAAGGACTACCGGGGTGTGAAGAAGAAGAACCAGTAGAGATACTAGATTCAAATAGTTCACAACGATGGGAGGTTTTTGTTGATGGGTCGCGAAATAAAGAAGGAGCAGGAATAGGCATCGTGATTACAGCGCCCAAGGGAGGACGTATGGTACACTCATTTCGACTTGAATACGAAGAACATACGAATAACATAGTAGAATATGAAGCAGTGGTCCATGCTCTCAAACTCATTATTGAATTAGGAATAAGCGATGTAAGACTTACCAGTGACTCGCAGCTGGTGATTAGACAGATCGAGTTAAAATATCAAACGATCGATGAGGACTTGGAACGATACAAAAATCTTGTACAAAGTTTAACAGTTTGTATTCCAAAAATTATTTTTCGACATCTATCTCGTGAAAAGAATCGACATGCGGACGCACTGGCATATATCTCATCCATGATAAATGATCCAAATACTAAAGCCCTAAAAATCGGGAGAATATATGAGCCATCCATAAGAGCACAAGTATTAAATAACATAGAAAAAGACGGTATCGATGAATCAGCCATACAAAATGCTACATCTCCATCGCAACAAGAAAATGACCAACCAAGTGAGCCGGATTGGAGAGTCCCGATACATCAATATTTACAAACTAAAGAATTACCAATGGATTCTAAAGAAGCAAGGAAAATTCAACTTAAATCAAACAGCTACCAACTAAGAGATGGAATTCTTAATCGACACTCTTTTCTTGGACCATTATTTCGATGTTTATCACGGAAAGAAGGATTACGAATTCTCAAAGAAATACATTACGGAGATGCAGGAAATCATAGCGGAAGACGATCGCTAGCATTAAAAGCCAAAATGCAGGGTTATTATTGGATTTCCATGTTGAAAGATTCGGAAGAAATGGTTCGAAGATGCGAAGAATGTCAGCGATTTGGTAAGAAAATCAAAGCACCAGCTACGGAATTAAATTCAATACTTAGCCCATGGCCATTCGCAAAATGGGGAGTCGATATAGTTGGACCATTAGCTGAAGGCACAAAGAAAAGAAAATACTTAATTGTGGCCACCGATTATTTCACCAAGTGGGTAGAAGCAAAAGCACTAGCGCGAATCAGAGATACTGATGTTTTTACATTTTTATTCGAGAATATCATCTGTAGGTTTGGGATTCCAGCAGCGATAGTTTCTGATAATGGAAAGCAACTCCAAGGGAAGAATATCGATATGTTATTTGAAACATATAATATTCAAAAACATAAATCTACACCTTTTTACCCACAAAGTAATGGGCAAGCAGAATCCACAAATAAAACAATCGCAACAAATCTGAAGAAAACATTGGATGGATATTATAATAGGTGGTGCGAACAATTACATAATACATTATGGGCATATAGAACCACAAGAAAAGCTTCAACTGGAGAATCACCATATCTTCTTGCTTATGGAACAGAAGCAGTAATACCAACAGAGGTTATTTTGCCTACAACCAGAACAGAAGCATGGGAGAAAAACCTAAATTCAGATCTCATGTTACAAAAATTGGATGACTTGGAAGAAAGAAGAGAAGTGGCACTCCAAAAAATGGAGAATTATCAAAGGGGATTAGCTCGAGAATACCATAAGCGTGTAAAATCCCGAAATTTTGTCCAAGGTCAATATGTCCTCCGACAAATAACAGAACATCAAAGGGACAAAAGAGCAGGAAAATTCGCACCAACATGGGATGGACCATATGTGATTCAAGCACCGGCAGGACAAGGGTCGTACTATCTTCAGAATTTGCAAGGAGAAATTTTAAAGCATCCGTGGAATGCACAATACTTAAAGCTTTACTATCTGTGAATAACACCGCAAAAAGCAGGTACATAAACAATTAATTCATTAATTTCTTTTATAATCACTCCAGGAGCATCGTACCATGGAGAATTTTATAATTCCATTAATCCCGGGATGTCATATACTTTGAACCCAGGAATATCAAATCTTGGAGATTACCATGATAATCAAAATTCCGTTAAATCTCGGAATTTCGTATACTCTGAGCGCTCAAAATCAATCCAGAAACATCATATTCTGGATATCGTTACGATTGACGACATAATCATACACAAAAGGTGAACATTATCCTTAGAGAATTTTATTAACAATAAAATTCTTATCAAGAAGGGGTTCCTAATTATTGGTTTATCAATTTTCAGAGTACAGTTCGGGACCAACCCTGTATCTTACCCCTGGCCCGGGTTTGTTTCGTATGTGTGGGATCTCGAACAACATGATTTGAGGTAAAAAGTACTTCAATTCATGGGACTTAGAAAATCATATGATAGCCAAAAGAATTACTTAATCATATTTTCTTGTGCAGGGAACAGCATAAAAGGCAAGTCTAAAAGTTACAAAAGAAAATCTTTGAAAAAACACACAAAGTACAAGATGGAGGAGTTAACAGAAAATGAAACTACAAAGAATATAATCAAATATCAGGAAGACCGGATCGAGATGGTGGAGGAGGAACTGCAGGTACAGGAGCGCGCTTATTAAGCACTGAAGGATCGGATTTTGCACGATCTAAAGCAGTATTGAAGGACATCGCAATCTTCGCTTTAGCTTCTTGCCTGACCCATTGTACAAAATCACGCCCAAAGTTGATTTCTTTATGAAGCTCTTCGATCTTTTGCTGATCTATTGCTACTTGAGTACTAAGATGTGATGATTGATTTTTCTCTTCACTTAGTTGTGCAGTTAATGAATCAATCTCTCGTTCACGAGCATTGATTTTAGAAAGTTCAGTAGATAGTCGAGCATGTAAATCCTCAATTTTTGTGGCGCTGAGAGTCACATTATATTCAGAAGTCTTTAACTCTTGAGTAATCTTTTTCACTGAATCTTTTGCTAAGTTAAGCTCAGTTTCTGCTTGTGTTGCACGATTCTTAGCCTCATTTAACTTTGTCTCCAGTTCTGAAAATACAAGAAAACATCAGACAAATTTTATGATATCAAGAGCTATAAAATCAGTTAAACCAAAAATGTACCTCTGACAACAGATTTAAACTCTAATTCTTTCTGAGTTAGCAATTTTACAACTTCTCGATATTTTGATTCTGCTTTATTACGCCTCCAAATGGCTAAATCAGAACTATCGTTCAGTTGAGTCAGTTTATCTCTAACCACATTCATCTCTTTGAAAACTTCCCTTGCATGATTATTCAATTGTACCATTCTACGTTCGATCCTAAATAATGTCTCCATATTTTCCACTGGACCTAGTATAAAATTTAAAAGTTTCATATAAATCAAGTAAATAAAATAGTAATTGAAAAGGAATGAAAAATAAACCTTGATTTTGATTCTGAAGATCTTGATTGTGATCTTCAATAATTCGGAGACGATCCTGTTGTTGCTGATGTTGATCATTATATTGATGTTGAAGCTGTTGAAGTTGTTGAAGTTGTTGTTGAAGAAGAGTATTTTGCTGTTGTAATTCATCATTCACCTGTTGTAAGGAGACATTCTTTTCCTTCATCTCCACTGATTCTTTCCTAAATATCAATTTCATCATGGTGGCTCGAGCTTTATAAAATTTATAACCACTGAACAGACAGTCATTACCATATTGAAGTTGGGCTAAAGCCTGTTGTGGAAGTGAATATAATAAACTATCAGACAGAGTCAAAACTTCATTAAAGGTTGGAGGAGGCTTTACAGGAAATCTCTGCTCAAAAACATCACTCTTGGACCATGCATCCAAAGCTTCGTCCATGGGGATCGCACTAAGTGAATCCTTGAATCGAGACATGAAACCAGAATCAGATTTGACAATATCAGGATTAGATGAAATATTCCAAAGCTCTTGAGAAAGAAACCATTTATATGCTTCTTCTTCGTCCCCAATTAAATTGAAACCTTCACTGGAGATTCGATCGGAAATAGATTTCAGAGTAGAAGGATCAGCACTTGGAATTGAAGTATCGACCTCAACAGCAATCGAAGGAGATCGAACCAAAATTTCAGAAGGGGCGATCGATTCTACAATTACTTCAGAAGTCCCTTCGACTTCAGGAGGGATCGAACTGGAAGGAAGGATCGAACTGGAAGGAGGGTTTTCATCTTCAGTACGATCAGTAATGTTAACTTCATCAACAATGGCGATATCAGCCTCAACATTCATGTTTCCCATACCACCAATTGGAAGTATCTCGGCATTATCTCTCTCCGATGTATTCTTTTCTTCAGAATGAGATACTTCATTCACTACATCAATAAGATCATCAATAACAATATCATCTCCCTCTTCTTGAGGAAGGCCAGAAAAAGTTTCCAATGCACCATTATCAGGTACAGGGGAATCAAGTACGAAATCAAATGGAAGTGGAGAAACAACGTTATAAAAATTGGATGAAGTACCAGAAGAAGGTGCAACCATAGGATTGGATCGTTCCGATACAACAATTTCTGCTGGCATCGAGGAAACTGGAATAACATCGATAGGATCAAACTGATCCAATGGAAGAGCAACCATCGAGCTTCCTTCTCCCCTATTCGAACTAAGAACCATCTCTCCTATAACCTCGGTTGAGAGTTCAAGAGTTCTAGGCCTCTTTTGCTTCTTCTCTGTTGCGAGAACTAATTTTCGCTTTCCTTTACCATCAACTAAGGGTTCGATTGTTTGTTCATCCTCGACCATCTGTCTATTCTCGACGATTTTAATACCACGATCAGGTGGAGGAAGAGGGATTCCGATGTCCAAAGAAGGATCGACCTGAAGTTAAAATAAAAAAAAAAAAAAAAAAAAAAAAGAAAAAACATTTAAAGAAGGCATTAAAGATCGATACACTATAAATAAAAGAAATGGTATCAACTAAGAATTCCGAACCTTGAAGTCAAATTTATAATCATCAAAGTTCAATTTCCAGGGGCAATAGTTCGGGAAACAATTACGAAGATGTTGAATTTCACTAGTAGGGAGATCACCATACACCCAAGGTCCCTCGATCAGAATAGGAGTGCGATACCACCTATAATCATGTTCTCGACGAATTCTCTCATTCGAAGGAAAATCAACATTAGTGCGTGGGGCTACCTTGATTCTGGGATCATCAACTTCATGAAGAAGAGGAAACCCTTTTGAGCATTTGCGAACAGGACTAACACTCCATCTAACAAAATTCTTAATAGTAATACCATCACCATAAGTATTCTGGAAATTTTCAGGCGTATAATTATCACGTTCTGAGGGATCGGGAACATAGCAAGTAGACGGGTACGACCCTCGCTGCGAAGGGTACATTCATCGAGAATCCGCCACCAATTACCATTATACTGTGTAATGGAACGAAGTTGAGTATGCGGGGCCCTGCTGCGAGTAGCAAGAACTGTGAATTGGAAAGGGTTATTTTTCTCATACAGAGGAAGATGAAGACCAGCTTCCAAGGCACCAACAGAAATTAATAATCTATTATGGGTATATTGAAATTTTCTCATCGAATCATAGGTCATCATATCGGAAGTACTATCCGCAAAAGAAACTTTAAACCCTTGAAGGTTATGTCTTCTTTTAAATTCTTCAATATCCATGGATCGATAGCTATAAGATGACATTGACCGTTTACTTTTGGGGGCAACATTAGGAATATCGGGAGAAGAATCCCGTACGGTGCGAGGTACAGCAGGAGAAGGAGTAGCAATAGATGAATCTCGACGGGAAACAGCATATTGAGATGAAGAAGTCCTACTTGATCTCCTATTTCCACCCTGGTTGCCGGTAGTATCAGATTTCCTTGGAGACATATTGAAGATCTGAGCAAAAAGAAACGAAAGAAAGAAAAGATTAACATATAAAGAAATTACCTATTAATAATTACAGTGTAAAAAAGAGCCTTTTTATTCATGCATAACCTGAGAATCACAATCTTCTCACTACATCGATAGACCCACAGCCATAAAAAGAAAAATTTTGAATCAAGAAAAGTAAAGTTACTTACATGAAGAAAAGAAATTAACAATGGTCAAAATGAAGTGAAGAAGAAACCAATTAACAAGAACAGAACTCCTGAGTAGTAGGAAGATTTGAAAAGATTAAGGAAAACAAGGTGCAGTAACTAAAAGAGAAAAGACAGCAGAAAATTACAGGATATTTAAAGGAGGAGAATAATAACCGCCACAAGATGGGAGAACGAGATAATCGAAAATTTTTTTGAAAAAAGTGTAACTGACATAATCATGAGTATAAAAGTAATAAATACAGAGCCAGCAGAAAACTCGGAGAACGTGAAACTGAAAGTCCTTCTCTATTTTTCAAAATCTCGGATCGACCGTTGGATAATTTTGTAAAAAAGAGAAGAAGGGGGCAAATTGTTAGTAAATTAAAGAATCACGACACATGGAAGAAGATCAAGCAAAGAAGCATCTAGATTAAAAAAGGTGAGAAACACAGGATCACTATCAAAGATATCGAATATCGAAAGACATGAGATGTTTCCTGAGCGAAGAGCTGCATGAGTGACACATAAGATCGAGAAAGCTGAACACCAAAGAATAAGACAAACAGTATTGATTGATAGTTGTTCGGGAAAGCAAAAAGTAATTAATACTATATTATTTTATGATCG
>JAJJMC010009182.1:0-10274 GCA_023531435.1 Papaver californicum
CTTCTGCATCAATTGGTGCACCAAGAAGTGCTAAGTCATCTGCCTTTTTTCTGAAAGACTGCATGAACTCACTAACTGTGAGTGCACCCATCTCTATATTCTTGAATTGTTGCTTGATTTGTTTGATTCTTCCTCAGGAGGGTTTGGCATAAGTATTTGAAAGAATTGTCCAGGCTTCCTTTGATGTTTTGTCCTGTGCAATGAATGAAATTATTGATGGTGACAGAGACCCTAGAATGGCATTGAGAATGAGTGAGTCTTGCCTATTCCAGATGTTGTATGCTGGGTTTGGTGCTGTAACATCTCCTGTGGTTGTTGTTTTTGGTGGGCATGGCAATGACCCATCAACATAGCCAATGAGATCATAACCAATGAAGAGAGTCTTGAACTGGAAGTTCCATGAATTATAGTTTGTAGCATTGAGTTTTAATGGTGCTTGTGCAGCAACATTTATGCTTACCAAAGTTTGGTTTGAATTGTTGGTGTTTAGGATTTGGTTTTGATTGGTGTCTGCCATGGTTTTTGAAAAAATAAAGAAGAAAAAAAAAAAAGGATCTCGGCTCTGATACCATATTGAGCTTTAGAATTGTATATCTCTTTATTCACAGATGTAAGGTATTTATACAAATACAAACAGGAGTAACTAACTCCTTTAAGTATGCAGAATTACAAGTAGTTAGCTAAACTGATTTCCTAGTCTTCCGGTGTGCACACTTGTAGCCTTCTTTGAACTGATCCTGACTTGGTCAGTTGAATGAATCTTTACCTGCCAACAGTGCATAGTTGATACGATATCAGCCAATTGAAAATTCCAAAAGATAAAGAACAAGGAAACCTGTATATTATTAGCATAATAGCCGAGTTTTACATGCTTAAGCATATGAGATAAAATGGAGAGCATAAACAACAGCTATATTCACAGAATGACAACAACTAAGGTGACCTCACAACCGGAGGAGAAAAATGTCTAAAAATGATGTAAGAGCCTGTATAAGTAATAAGTTATACCATCTCAAAGAAACGAGATTGAGTATTCACATTTCCAAGCTCTAGTCAGATAGTCAGAGTGTTCTATATAATCTTGCCCACAAATTACTAAGAGACCAGCCTAGCAAAAAGATAGAAAGTAGACACATATATTTCGAGTACTTCAAAATCATCTTTGTCCAATATTCGTTGTTACCAAAACCAACCACGGCTTCTAAGTCTTCTTTCTCTGCATGCCCCACATAAGTTTCTGAGTTAAGCGACACTAGGCTCTCCACAAACACGGAACTAACTACAGAGTAAGCCTCTAACTCCTTGAACTCGAGAATTCTACAAGTACCACGCTCATGCAAAACCAGATGAAAAGTAACATCAGTGCGTACAACTGATAGAACCTCACCATTCTTTAGAAAGTGCAAGGGAGTAAAGTTCACAACAGGACTAACAAGTTGCTGCCTGCCAAATGTAAGAATTTTATTCCAACATTTTCTCCCTCTGTAGTCTTTTGACTGCCACACCTCAAAACCAACCTCAGCTTTATATCCAAGTAAGCAAAGAGTTCCTCCTATCACGCACATTTGTGGTCTAAATCTTTCATTAAAATCCATAGGCAGTGGTATCTCTTTAAATATCTCTTTTTCCAAATCGAAAGAAATCATAACTTTCGAAGCTTGGGCTTCGACTGAGTCAGTCTTTGCGATCCAGTGAAGAGCTCCATCAAAAGTCAGTTGATGAGATCCATTAACAGGCACTTGATTCACTATATCATTGCAGGAAAGATCATATGGGATGCGATTCATTCTTCTCCAACAATTAGATCCTAAAGTGTAGACCTGCACTTCACAATCACGTTCATCTTTGTATCCCACAAAGTTCACTACCTTGTAATCTTCCATCTTACAATCATAACCGAATCCATACTTTATATAACTAATAACATTCAACGATTCAATGGGTCTCAGTGGTAATTTTCTATATTCTTTCGTACAAGGATTCCAAAGGAAAACTTGACCCAAAAACATCGGCCTTATGCAAACCAAACCATGACAATATCCCAATACTTCCATTTCAAGTGTCACCCTCTCAGGCTTCAGTGGATCTTTCATAGTAACAAGACCATTAGACGTAAATGATAATGGATCATAACGTATCTTGTAGATATCATTGTGAAAATTATAATACGAACTAAGCACCAAACCGAGCTTTTTCAATCCAAGAACATGATTTAAATGCAATTTCACAAATTTAGGATCCGTCAATAACCTACACCAGTATGTACTCACACACCTGTATCGCCCAATCGACTTTACTGGTAATCTAACAAGGATGTTTAACACGATATCATCGTGGAAGTTATTCATCATTAACTGCATATAAAAAACAAATTGAAAATATCAAAGCTCTGCATTTTATACACTAATTAATCAACATCAACATCAGCTTACAATATACATTTAATAACACTTAAACCAATAATTAGCTTAAAACCCACGATTTTTCAGCTCTATTGGATTGATTTCAACATCAAATTCAGAAAGAATTTTTTTTTGAAAGTATCAAAGGTCTGCATTTTATACACTTAAGTACTCAACATCAGCTCACAATATACATCTAATAACACTTAAACCAAAAATTAGCTTAAAACCCATGATTTTTTCAGCTCTAATTGTTTAATTTCAACATCAAATTCAGATAAAACAAGATCCAAATGTGTTAATCAGAGAGAAAAAGGGTACCTGTAAGAGCAAGATTTCTAGAGGAACGATTGGAAATCGATAAGTGGAAGCGATTCGAATCGAGATGAATAGAGATTAAGAAGAAGAGGAGATTAAAATTTCAGAAAAATTTGGAGTGGGAATTTTTGAGGAGTGAGATCTAAGAAGAAGAAAAATTGGGAATATATTTGTGTGTGATTTTAGTTCATCGTTGCGTTATATCGGCCGTTGATTTATTTTATATTTGCAAGGTCTTTAAAAAATGACACGTGAGTATTCGTTGTTTGGGTTTTTTCACACTGGGTTTGGGCCTTAATAAGAATTTTGTTGAGACAATTGTAATTTGGGTTGAGGCGTTGACCACAAAATAGTCGAACTCAAATCCTACTCGATTTGGAGCGACTATCTCGGCTAGGGTGAGCATAGGCCGATATGGACCGGTTTTTATCTCATCCGCATCCAATCCAATTTATTATAGATTTTAAATTTGGTATCTGTATTCTATCCAACATCTAACGGATTTGCATCCAATGGATGCACAGATGAACAGATTGGATACGGATAATCAAAGGATTTGTTTTATAATTAAAATTTAAGTTTGTAACTGAAAAATAAATACAACAAGTTTATGGAAGGTTTTAAAAATAAGACTATATTATTTAAGGTTTAAAATTTGATTTAAGTGTAATACCTTGAAGTTACTCAAATTTGAAGAGGAAGAAAAACTCGACCTCTTTGAAATAAGATATTTTTGGTGTACTTTGGGATCTAGTGTGTCTGCCTATAAATATATTGATCTTGTATCTCGTAAGCTCTTCAAAGTATGACAAAAACATCTACTTTGGAGAAAAAACAAATATACTAACTTCATATTTGTACCGAAGAAGTTTGATAAAAAAAATACCAACGGGTCTGGATGTCCAACGGATTTTCAAGATTGTATACCCAATCCATAATCCGTTGGATTCTGAAAATCCCATCCAACCCATTAGCGAACGTTCTGCGCATCCACCTGCAAAAATACGAATGATTCCGGTTAAATCCGCAGATTCCATACTAAATGCTCACCCCTAATCTCGGTTGAGGAAATCGTCAATTTATGGATAGATTCGTTGGAGAGTTACATAATATTTATTTGCACCAGACTTAACATTTAAATTTGATTTGGCCCCTGACTCGATCCAGATAAGTCTGATGATTTCAGTCAGATCTAGACTATTTAAATTTGAAAATAAAAACAAACATAGTGTTAGAGTCACTCTAACAGTGACGGAGCTAAGATTTTTTGACTGGGAGATGTAATATTTCTTGTTTAAATTACACCGATATACCACCTCATCAATTCCCATTTACAGATTATACACTTAACCCTCTGTCACTCTAGAGTAAGCCCATTTAGTTCTCTTCTAAACTTTTTGTATATCCGGCCCTCGAATGTATGGTCTATGGTCTCATTCTTGTGTAAAATGAGAAGACTAGAGTATCCTTAAAGATTGTAAAACAGCTGGTATATACATAAACTCTGTCCTGTAAATAACTCTTGAAAATTCTGCAACAGATTAAATGCAATTCAAAATAAAGGAAACTGATCCCAATTATATTGCAGCAAAAAAAATGAGACGAAATGCTACAAAGCGAGTAATTCTTCAGCAAAATTTGTTAAGTCTTATAGAGGTGAGACCACCAGACACAAGTGAATAAAATAATACATATAACTGCAACTTAGCTTACTAGGAACTAGCGAAAACTACAATAAAGATCTAATAATCTGAAGACTACTTGTGTTTGATAAAATCTACTAAATGTTGTTTGCAAAATAAAGAGACTTACCAAACAGATGAAGTGCATAAGATTCTCAAACCCTCTTGATTTTCCTAATTTTGTTCATATTATCATTATGCTCTTCATGATCTACAACCTCAACGTCTTCATCACTGTCAGCATCTTGTCATTGTCGTCGTCATCCACATAACTACCAGAGCTCGGTGAAACTAAATTCTCAACATAGACTGCAGTGTCTAAATAGTATTCCTCTGAATTCTCGTAGACAAAAAGAAGTCTGGGTGTTTCATGTTTTGTCTCATATTGATGGACATGGAAACCAAGATCCGTATTAAATCCAAATAGAAACTCACCGTTTTTTAACGATCGTAAAGGCACAAAATTTTTAACCAACCCAAAATGTCTTTTCATGTCAATGGTAATAAACTTATTCCAAGAATTTTTCGATTCACAGTCCAACTCTCACACCTCAACACCAATGTCAGGATCAAAACCAAATACACGAAGAGACCCTCCCAACACACACAAATATGTTCTAGAATTTTTACTTAACATGTCAGGCCATGCCATCTGTGAGTACCATTATTCAAATTCACCATTTTGAATAGACCACATTTCTGCTCAAGGCAACATGGTCTGCAGCTGCATAAACCCAAGACCGCAGCAAGGAAGCATTTCATTTCCCGCAGCAAAGTTAGCATCAAGTCCGTAGCGAAGCCCATCCAAGCTAGGTCCGGAGGCCAATACTAAGCAACAGCCAATCCCAGCAGTTAACAAACTTTTCATGTTCGCTCCACTTCAAATGAGACAATTCCCGCCACGTACAAAGTAACCATTTCAAAGCGACCATTTTCATGTTTGAACCATGAAAATTCCCGCTCAAGCCATAAAAGACTGTTCGCACCATTTGGTTGTGGTGATCAGATTTTTGGCCACTAAAATTTGTATAAAGGATTTATCACACGGATTTTGGATCCAAAAAAATAGTTTTCACCAACAGAAGAATGTATTGATTGCATTCAAATGAGTTTTCATCAACAGTAGTCTTAAAGGACAAATTTTTTCTTTTCCCTCAGATTTTATGTTTAATCACTTAAGTTAGAAAGTTTTAAAACAAAAATATTACAAAATCTTTTATAAAATGATGTTCTATTCTTCCACAAAAATTTGGTTATTCTTCTGAGATTTTAATTGAAAGCAAGTTTTGTTTATATAGTTATAAACTTGATTTAAAGCAAGTTTTCTTTAGAAACTTCGATTCGAAACCAAGTTTGATTACAGATTTACAGTTGCAAAAGCTTGAAAACGCATTTTTCTTTAAAAACTTGGATTCAAAACCTATTTCGTTTACAGATTTACAACAATCAAGTCTTTTTTTTACAAAACCATTGAATGAATTGCGAAAATTTTAAACGTGGGAAATTTGATTGATTTGGGAATTTTTCCCCTGCAAACAAATTTAAACAAAATTCCAATTTTTTCTGTGATAGTAGAACAAGAAGTAACGAATCTGTGCTAGTTTTGATTTAAGATAGTGTGGAAGTGAACACAAGAGTAGGTCACAGTTAAGATGAAACTAAATTTGAAAATGAGATGCAAGAAAGTCCTGTTGATGAACTCAAATGGGTTGGAGGCTGTAAACAAAGAGTTATTGATGTTTCCATGATATGAACGAGTGCGATTAAATGAATGAATTGTAGTGAATTGTGCAGGGAAGGGTTTATACTTGATTGAAATTACAGCCAATTTTCTGTTGGAATCACCCACAGGATTGCACATAAGATGCTTGAAGAAATGCCAGAACGAAAAATTCTTCATTACAAGGTATGGCCGCGACCGATCTACTGCTCCAAGTTCACCAAGATGACCAGTCCACTGCTCCAAACTCACAATCACCATCTTTGTCTCTGAATTGGCTGAAGTAGAAGAAGAACCATTGTGAAATACCTATGAAATGCCATTGTGAAATGCCTCTGAAATGGAAACCACAATTACGTTTTCAGTTACAAGGCGCAGACCACTTTTAGATGCCACCATCAGTTCAGTACTTCCAGCTCAAGTTTCACACTGTGTACCAGAATAACAATTCCTCTTGAGACCAAAGCGCAGATAGGGTGTTTGAGCAAACCCCTATTTAAAAGACCTGAGAAATGTGGCTCTATGCAACGGTACACCACAATATAACTCTGGAAAACCAGGAGCTAAAAGGAAGAGATGTATCTAGTCAATTCTTGGTTGAAGGGCAAAGAATCACCTACAACTTAAAATTTAGCTGATCAACACTCATTTTATGGGCTTGAATATCCATGTTCAGTACCTTGTCAATCTTTGCAATTACAAGATTTGGTATCATCGCCCATACCCTTGCATTAATCTTCTACCATGACCAAAGCATGAAGACATTTTCTCAAGAGCACGTACCCCTATTACAAATCATCAGGAGCCGATGCCAACTGAACGGAATTTGGAGACTAAGCCACCAAATGAAGAGTATACTGAGTTCGAAGCCAGTCCAAAGAGAACTAAATCTATATGAAGTAGAACAAGCCAAAGAAATTTATGCTAAGTTTGAAGTTTATAGCCCAGTTGTTTTTCTGCTAAATCTATTCAAGCGTGCACACAACGATGTGAAGAAATGAGCTGTAGCCTGTCGTTATACCAAGCAATGGAGGATCAACATTTTTTGGTTTGACTTGAGGATTTTCGAATATTTACTTGTTGTCGCAGAGATTCAAACAACACATATCAAAGATTAGATAGTTCCGCAACTCGAATGACACTCACTCCTCAAGTAAACATGTCCGCACCTAGGAGGTTCATGCCCCTCAATTTGGACAGCTGCCCGCACCAAGGACACTCATACTTTTCAACTTGGACACGCGAACTCAGAGAAACATTCGAAATTGAATGGATGAGCTTTATGAAGTCCACCAGATAATGGCACGTAAGTTGTAAGAAGTTCTTGCTGTTGGTGAAAAACTGGACCAGGTAAGCATTTATGACACGCAAATACAGAGATTTAAATGGACAGAGAAGCATACATAGCTGGAAAGATATCAAGCAGCATAAACCACCACGGCTATGACAAGAAGAAGACTGAGAAATGAAGAGCACCAGCACAATTCTACTTGCATACTACTACATGCAACCGCAGCTCAGGGATGAACTAGTTCTCGTTCCGCAGCCATGTGAAGACTAAGAAGTTCTCACTCCGCGCCATCCAATCATTCGAAGGAGGCTCACGCAAGGAAGGCAGAGTTCAAAGCAAGACACAGCTCAGCTT
Source organism: Papaver californicum (assembly GCA_023531435.1). Lineage (NCBI taxonomy): Eukaryota > Viridiplantae > Streptophyta > Magnoliopsida > Ranunculales > Papaveraceae > Papaver > Papaver californicum. The sequence continues at coordinate 7,768 of JAJJMC010009182.1, forward strand.
ACCTCCGCTGCCCGCAGACAACTACTATTATGAAGACCTATTATGATATATGGATTATTACCTCCACCACCCCAGACAAGCTCGATTCTACTTACATTTAGAGTGTAGCCACGGGACAAGGATTAAGAAGCTCATAACAAGTCCAAAGATGATCAGAAGGACCCGCACTCATAGCTCAGGTCCGCATTACAAATCCTGTGAGGATTCTCAAGATCCGAAGCACAAGCAATGGTAGCTATTAAAAAGCCGAAAATGACAAAAGCTGAAAACGACAATTGCAATCAAAGTTCAATCCATTAATGAGCTCCACCAATGTTAACAGCAAAACAAATCACTAATCCTCAACAGACTCAGCTCGCTATACCTTATATGAATTTATAATCTTTGTAATAGAATTATCTCAGTTCAGACAAAGACAGTTTTCTGCGAAGTTCAAGATTAGACAAAGACAGTTTGTTGCAAAGTATAAATTCAGCAAAAACCAATTACTTCCGAAGTTCGACTACTTACGAAATTCAAGAACCAACCAAATCCTTGCTAAGTTCAAGGTTCATGTGAAAACCAAGCTTTACGCGAAGATCAAGCGTCATGCGAACCAGTTTAGTCTCAGTGTAGTGACCGAAAATGCAATTTAGAAGCAAATCAGAGCAGTTCAAAGACCTGTGCAGCTCACCTGCCCGATGACAATAGACCCCATGCACAGCCTATAAGAAACGATTTTTATGCAACCAAGGAGCAATCAAACAGGACTGCACCTCAAATTAAAAATATTTGGACTCCTCACTACTCTAGTAAGCATGTCCACATCAAGGAATTCAGTTATGAAGTCTTGGTAATGTCCGAAAAATTCCCGCACCTGAGACAAACCGCAAAGCTTTATGCACCAGCTCGAGTTTCACACAAATAATGATCCGCAAGTAATGCAACACAAATAATGATCCGCAAGTAATGCAACACAAGAAATGCTTCGCAAGTAATCTTCCGCAAGCTTAGTCCCCACAATTACTTTCTAGAAATGAAATTTTACAATACAGTCGAGATGATAGGTTCTCACAGGTATTGGCACGTATGAGAAAATCTGCGACTAATGACATCTGACACAGGATCCGTCTCGAGATCACAGGCTCTTACAAGCATTAAACAAATATGCGTCAAATGATGCTTAATGTAGGGTCTTTCTCGAGATGACAAGTTCACACACAGGCATTGGTACGTATATATAAATCTGTGTCAAATGACACCTGATACAGGACCCATCTCGATTATCACTTTCAATTCTCACTTGAACAAAGTGACGAGAGAATACAAAATATTGTGGGACAAGGTTCATACCACTGACGGGATCTGGATAGAGATATTTTACGGCATCCATAAAACTCTAAATATCACAAAATCATATTACTTCTAAACCCTCAATGCAATCGCACAGTGATTTACGCTCATCCTAGGTAAAGCATATCAAATGCATTTTCTCTTGGAGATCCAAATAAATGTCTATGACTGTAGGATTTTCCACCACAAGGGTGCCTAGCATGACATTAATCATTATACCAGGTACTCTCCACTTCAGGAAATGCTCACAATCAGCAATATAATCATACATCAAATTGGTTTCATATTAGGTAAAGCTATAAGCATATCCTCTCAAAGAGAGTCCATGTCTATGAGTGTATAACTACTGGATTTTCGCTAGAAGGGGTACCTAATATGATAATTAATTGTTGTAATCATTCTCCGTTTCAGGGGACTATCGGGATCACATCCTATTTCCTCTTGGCCAGAGAGAAGTTAGACATGTATTCTTCCCATAATATAACCCAGGATGAAAAAATTATTTACGGTTGATCACACTCATTCGAATATATACAAAGTTTTGTTTTGCAGGGACAAAAACTCAAAATAAAGTGGAAATATAATTACCACCAAATTATAATACGAACAAGACGTGAAGTCATTTTCTTAAGAATTATTCTTCCAAATAACCTTAAGAAAAAGGGGGTAAATTGTGAGTACCATTATTCAAATGCACCATTTTGAATAGACCACATTTCTGCTCAAGGCAACATGGTCCGCAGCTGCACCAACCCAAGACCGCAGCAAGGAAGCATTTAATTTCCCGCAGCAAAGTTAGCATCAAGTCCGTAGAGAAGCCCAGCCCAGCTAGGTCCGCAGGCCAATACTAAGCAACAGCCAAGCCCAGCAGTTAACAAACTTTTCATGTTCGCTCCACTTCAAATGAGACAATTCCCGCCACATACAAAGTAAACATTTCAAAGTAACCATTTTCATGTTTGAACTATGAAAATTCCCGCTCAAGCCATAAAAGACTGTCCGCACCATTTGAACCAGCTATCCATTCCCGCACCATGCTACGGGATAAAATGAAGGCCAGTTTCCCGCACCACCCAATTCCCGCAACACTTCATGCTCGAAGCCCATTCCCGATGTCAGGAAATAAACATAAAAGCGACACGTGTAAGACGATGAAGAAAGAAACAGTGAAATTA
>JAJJMC010009183.1:18974-30851 GCA_023531435.1 Papaver californicum
AAAACTCAAAATTAACCAAAAAAATCAATTCTCCTAAGGATAAGTTACGGTTGGTTTTTCCTTTAAAACCCAACCGTAACTATGGGAAAAATGTTGTTCAACATTTTCTTCAACTTACGGTTGGGTCTGGTTGAAAACCCAACCGTAACTAGGGAAAAAATTGGGTTCATTATTTTTCTTCTACTTACGGTTGGGTCTGGTTTAAAACCCAACCGTAACTTGGGAAAAAGATGGTGTGCATCATTGTTCTTTGAGTTACGGTTGAGTTTTGTTGAAAACCCAACCGTAATTTTGGGAAAATATGGTGTTCTTCGGTGTTCTTGGTGTTACGGTTGGGTCCGACATGAAACCCAACCGTAACTTTCTCTGAATCACAAAAAATCAAACTTCCAAATCGTGATTTCATCTAATTTGTGCCATAAAAAGATCAAGAGTTTAATCTAGAGGTATCTAAATGCTACTATGGTTTATTGAATCAAAATCTAGAGTTTAAAAAAAAAACCCATAAAATTTTCTTAAATTTCATCAAGTTTTTCTTCCCACCAAACATAAATTCAAAAAAAAAAATTGATCCAAAAAATTTGATTAAGAAATATATTACGTTTAATTAATCATGATTAGCTTAATCTAATCTTAACTAATTAATGTAATTAAGATTAATAATCAAGGATAGTTTGGGTATTTGATAAGAATTATGGATAAGGGGTTTTTGAGTTTTACTTCATAGTGTCCCTATTTCGTCTTATTATTGGAACCCCTCTATTGATGTTGGAACCCCTATATCAGGCTTCTAATTTTAAGCAATTGGTGTAAATGGAGGGTAGGCTGGACTGTCTCTAATCTATATACTCAAGTATTCTGTAATCAACCTACCGGTCCTACCCCTTTGAATTCTGATTTTCTGATTAGTGAGTTGGGACTTGGGACTCTTCACAAATTACAATGCATGCAACTTGCATTTGTTTGTGAACCCCCACTAACTTAGGTTTTATCATCACACAACCGGCAACCCCATTAAGTTTTGATCATTATATATCAAAGTTCCAGACAGCAGACTTTCTCAGCTCCATTTTTTATTTATCTTTTTCCTTTCTTCTCGTTTAAAATTGATGGTTATATATGTACTTTCGGGTCTTTTCTGAATCCGTACACAGTTGTGTGTGGTTGGCTGAACACATTTACTACTTTATTAGGCCTACTTTTGTATCGTTGGGGTCACGTAGTTCATTGCTTGTCACCAGATAAGAATCAACATCACGAATTTTTAGCTTAAAAAAGGTATCGACCATATGACTTTGGGCTTATTCCTTGTTTTTGTGCTTCATTGACCCATACAACTTCGATCAGCAGACAACAGGTATTGATTAAAATGTACTGATGTTTGATCTTTATTGATTAACATCTTTAGCCCCAAACAAATGAAATCATTTACTGGGTTATTCAGGCTGTGAGCTAGTGAGTCGTTGAATATATGATCCAATAAAAAAATTGTTTTAAAAAAAGAAAAAAAAATCAAACTGAGCTTTATTAGAAAACATAGTTAGTCCTAAATTCCCTAATTATTATTAAATTTTGTTAACTTATATCTCTCTTCCCGTCGTTCAATATTTTTTGGATTCCGTTTCGTTTTTTTATTTTTCAATAAAGGTACAAGATTTGATTTAAAAACTTTTCATTTCTTAACCCCTTTTGATTCTAGAGAGATTTATTGTTCAGTCTACCAGGAAAACAAACTTAATCTAGAGTCCATAATTGGCAATTGCTGAAACTATGGAAATGAAGAAAGTTACCTTGGTGTCGTATTGTGGGAATGTACACCAGACACGAACCCCTTTCGACCCACTAAAAACCATGTGGTCTCCTTTCTCGCTCCACTACTGACCACTCAATTACCTTCTTGATCCATTAAAACCTCCCAAACCCCCTGATTTAGATATTAAAATTTCGATAAAAATTGAAACCGGAACTTAATATACTCACTAATCAACAAAAATCAAAATAAACTACTAAAAACCCTACATCATTCTATCATTTCAAAGAAAAAAATCAATAAAAGTGAGATTGATTAGTGTTTAATGTATATATTTTATCAATGTTAAATTCGTACTTCTTTTCGCTAGATTTTTTATATTTTAACTTGTATTATTTTTTATTTTATTTTTTATATTTCATATTAGGTGAATCATCCAAAAACAATAGAAATTGTTGATAAGAGATAAAAACAATTTCGGTGGGTATTGGTAAATTTGCCAAAAAGCCAAGTCAGGTGGATGGGCAAACTCGGATTTAGGAAGTGGGGAATGGGCAAAAAGGGGCAACATGAATCGACCGAGGCAAATTTGCACCGAGCCTCGGACAAACATAGGTCGAGCGGATCTTCTTGCCTCGACAACGGTCATATCCCAATGACATTAATCCAACGACTATAACATCATCCACTATAAATTCAACTCAAAATCATTCTTTTCTACTCACACCAAAACCAATCTTCTCTAAAAACTCTTCATATTCCGTTTCTCTAAATATTATTTTCAAAAAAAAAATCTCAATCTCAAAATATTAGTCGAAATAGAAATAAAAAACCACCCAGAAATAGGTATACTCAACCTCTACCGACTCAACAAGAATTTTCGGATGAAAAAAATCTTAATGTAGTTTCTTGTCGAGAAACAGCCACGAGTCAAGGTCATATATCTTCAGTAGCATACCGAGATACCAAAGATCAAAAAACAAGAGGTGGTTGGGGAGAAATTAAACCAGTTTATGATAAACTCCCCGAAAGTGCTAAAATTATTATGAATAAATTTTATTGGAGGACTTTGTACCATATTGAGGAGAAGAGACATTCGGTCAAATTTATTTCGATGATGCTGGAACGTTGGTGGCATACTACACACACATTCCATTTTGATAACTTCGAAATAGGTGCGTCAAATATTTTGATTTATAATTTTTATGCAAAAAATACGATTCATATATGAAATTAACAATTTTAATATTTTTTCAGGAATAACAACGTTAGATTTGTATTTCCTGCTTGGGATACCTTCCGGTCAGGGACATAGACCAACATGGTTGGTTGGCAAATGAACGATATAAAGATGAACTTCCTTTGTATTTTCAAGTAACGACACCCAAGCATACCAATCTAAGAGCAATAGGGATTCCAGTTGCCGGTTTAAAGGCATTTATATCCAGTAAATTATATCAAGAGCTTGTAGGAGACAATCCAAACCAGGAATACGTTACAGAAATTGCTAAGTTTTTTTTATTTTATGGATAATTGGTGTGTGTTTTTTCCCAACTCAAATAGTTGTGTTTTAGTAGGATGGCTAGAGGCATTGCAAGATTCGGAAAAGGATGCCATTTATGATTGGGGGTCCGCTATATTGACCGAGTTATACGTTAGTCTCGATGTCGCCTGCTTGGGTGGGCCAAGCATCGTAGGTTTTTGGGGAATCGTTGAGGTAAATATGTAAACTAATCGTACAAGTTTATATAAGTTTTCAAATATTTATTGAAGGTTAAAATAATTGTACGTTGTTTACTTCGGATGTGGTGGTATACATATACCAATATTAGTCTACCAAGATTAAAGGTGTTTGATAGAAACTTTTTCCTGATTGTGGTAAAGTTTGAAGCCAATAACTGGGAAAAGAAAAATACAAAACACCACTGAGCGAGATCATATACATATGTGGGAATCCAAATGGATCTTAGAAAGAGAGATAATATTACTTGGAACCCCTATGAGGATTTTGAAGATTTGAATTCTGATGTAGCCAATGAGGTCAAACAATATGCACTAGAGCGTGTGCTGTTTTACAGTCAGCTCAGAGATATTGGTGTCTATTTTTTGGGGGAGAGATGTACTAGACAATTGGTGGGTGCATATGGTATCCCTAAAAATATTCCACCATCAACCGTCCTGGGAATGGAATACGTAAGTCAAAGGAACCGAGGATGGAGAAAGGTATGATCGTTGTTGTGCACTTTGTGATGAAGATGCATACGACCAATGTACAAATCAATCACGAAGCCGGTAATTAATATAGATGTTATGAACATCTATGGGATTGATATTGCCCCAATAGGAAGATGAAGCTCGGGCTTTCCTGTACCGACACAACCCGCACCATCGGTTCCAACTTTAGTTGTTTATCCTTCGGCATAAGCTTCTACCTCATCAATCCACCTAAGAGGATCTTTTATACCTTGTTCTTCATCGATTGGGTCCGATTTGCCAGAATTGATTTGGGTGATCGAGACCTATAATCTACAAGGGCAACCTGAGATAGTTCCAATTGTCTCGCAAGGTATGGAGCGAACTAATTCTTATATAGGCACAACGACAATTGTTGAACAACGTATAGAATATATGAATCAGATGGAGTTAAGAGATCAGTTGACTAAGCGTATGTACAACGAACGCTTAAGGGCATTGACGCATACCACAAGCTTCAGTCCCTATCTTGCAGGACTTTTTGGAGCAAAACCTTCTCATCAGGAGGAAATAGTGCGAGATACACAAAACCAATCTCCATATCATGTGCAACCTCCACAACCAAGGTCTCATCGTGCCAGTCCACAAGATCGCAATAAAGATTACAGAAGACACATAAACTTTGGTGCATCACCAGTTCATCTTTGTGAATTCATTGGACCTGAAGGTTCTCAACCAGGAGCAAGCCAATGTTTTTTGAATATGCTTGACCATGGCCAGTTTCAAGTCATTCATTATCCACCTAATTATCCTAGGAATGAGTAGTTTCGTTTATTTAATAGTTATAAATTAAATTGAGATTTAGAAAGTAACTATTTATCTAATCAGAATTAATCTATAAAAAACTACTAATTTTATTTTACATTTAATTAAATTTTAACAACGTCTTTTCAAACATAAGATTAAAGAAAGTATATCATTACATAAATGGGTCGAATCTCTGAAGATCTCTAAGGATATTGAAACAAGTTTCGTACAGAAAATGTTTGTCGTCAGTTTCCTCCCATACATCTAGAGCTAATTTGGATCACTTCATCATCAGTTACACCGTTAAATCTTTCTCCATCAATTACCTTTACCTGAGCAAGGAATCGCGTCACTGAACGAATAATTGTTTGAAAACGAGCAAACAACCCATGAGCATTTCGATTTCTCGGGTTCCCCGTTTCTGCAACGAACATAGTGAAAATGTTCTGCCAAAAAGACGTGTGTGACATGAGTTGGCCAGTAAGAATATTTCCTCTGCTATGAGAAACATATGTTGTACAAAGAGCTAAATCCTCTTCTTAAGTATATTTTGGACGACGAACTCTGCCATCCATTTTTTTTTAACAAAGGTTGAGAAAGAAAGTTTAAGATGGAAAGCTAGAATAATTTTTGAGTGGAGAAGGTGTGATTTTGGAGTTTAAAATGTTTGAATTTATATGGGAGAATAGAGAGTCGTTGGATGAGAGCCGTTGATATTCGACCGTTGTCGAATCTCATTGAGCCACTCGGCCCATGCTAGGTCGAAGCTCGGCTAAATGTGAGTCGATCGTCTCAAACATAGACAATCGACTTTCTCTGAGCCTCGATGGGAAAACCCCCAATATACCCATTTGCCAACTCGTTTTTTGGGTTTTCCCATCCCACTGTGGGGTGGTAATTGGAAAATTAGTCAATATACCAACCTTACTGTCTTTGCCTAAGAAGTGAAGTATTACAGGTGCTTAAGTACCTAGGGAAAGAATAATGAAACAAGTGTGGCAACAAAGGAGCAAAGAATGTTGAAAACTCAAGAGCAACCAAAAGGAAGGAAATGAGTCTTCATAAATAGGAATTTTGTATTTCGATCTTGTCGAGAATGAAAAAATGATTCCAACGGCGAATTAATAAGGTCATTTCACAGTCGGAGGATGAAATTTTTAGACCATGCCAACTGTAACATTTTTTCGGACTAAGATTTCGATTGTTATTGAATCTCTACAGTCGGTATGTTCATGGAAATCGACCTTGTCGGCTGTAGTAATTTTGTGGGCACCTTTTTAACACATTTTTATTTTCTCAAGGAAGCATGGTCCCATTAGGACTCTAATGCATATATTTTGTGAGAATTATATAAAAAAGACTCTCTAAACTATAAGAAAACATATTTACTTTTACTTTGACATCAACTTTGGAGATAGAGTAACAATGAGAAAAAGTTATGGTTTTGGAGTTTTACCCGCACGATATCAGTTTAATTTCTAATATTTTTTATTTTTTATTTTATGTTTCATAGGTGTTACTACATTTATGGGTATCTAATTTTCTTAGTTGATTAAAGATGAATTAATTTAGAGTTCTTCATATGTTGTCATTTTTTTTACTAATTAAAAGGAATATTTTTTATTGTTAGATTGTTTAGAGTGCATGTTGAATTAATTTAATTGTTAACCTAACACTAATAGAGAGTTGGGAGATACGTAATTATTAAACAACTCTCGAGGAAAGTGGAAAATAACAACACTAGTAAGTAAGATCTTGCTCTACGAGTCTTGATGCTAGATTCAACCTAGATTCATAAAATATAAAGCATTTGATCAAACTATCTTGAGTGTGTTACTTCTTGATAGTTCAGACGAATAGAATCTGATAGTTGAGCACTTCCGTGTCCGGAGGTATTAAGAGTAGTTGCATCATTTGTGTTATCCTACGGTTGTGGATAACATGTAATTAACAAAAGATTAACAAGTATATATATTATTTTGATAATGATTAGTGATGGAGTATTTGTGGAAAGCAAGTGTTTTGCTTATAATAATAATAATAATAATTATTATTATTATTATTATTATTAATGAGAAATTATTGGATGAAAGAGGTAATTATACTGGACCGGAAGGAAGCCTAGCCATAAGCTGGGCTCCCACTCCTTTTTGGATAGCTAACCCTAGTCTGAAGAAAAGAGAGTTGCCGATCTTGTGGTTGTAATCAAAGCTGGCTATACAGTTCTGCAACCTCTTTACAAAAGTAATCGTGTCCTCTCCTAGTTCTCCTAGGGTCGTGAAGGCCAACAAACCAAGTCCATAACCGTGTGCCTCACACTTGTCAAGGTATTTGGTGCGTTTTCGGGTAATGGCGTTCGAAATGGCAAGACCGGGTGAAAATGCAACTCTCCCTCCTCCTGTGAAGGGGGACACCCCGGTAACGTCAAAGCATACATCCCGGCCGTTCTCCTAATTATATACTAGGACGTCAGCTGGTCATAGGGAGCGTTCATCGTCGGCCAAGAAGCCAAGAGGCGCCTCTTTCCGCGCTGATACCCCTGCCCTGAAACACATGTCAGTGACCACGTCTCGGACCAAGTCATGCCTAAACTTAAGCCCCACCTCGCTGGCGCAGTGAAGAGCATGGTCATCAAAAAAATCCATCCCTCTTCCACAACAATAGAACACGCTGTTCTCCGCAAACAAAGGAATACCAAGTCTGTAGGATAAAACGGCCCGGAACTGACGAGGCCCAATTGATTGGTTGAGGCCAGATATGGGGATCGCTTTGAGAAAATCTTAAGCCTTGTCCATCTTAGTACATTGCCATAAAATGATGTCCCGGTCAGACAAATTGAACCTGGAGGGGATACTCTTCTTAACAACGCCGAAGTAGTGGGCTGCCAATGTGCACATTGGACTTGGGGCTGCCGCCTTGATGTCTAAAGAATGAGTAAGCCCGCAGAATTGGGTAAATTTTGACAGCCTGCTGGAAGCAAGGATGACTATCTGTTATCTGGAGGGAACCAAGGATCAAGTTCTGTAGTTGGAGTGTGTGAATGTAAGAGGCCAGGTAACAGTAATGGGCTGTGTCCTCCATAGTGTAAACGCCAAACCCGTCGTCGTTCATAGGTAAAATAGCGATGCGCTGCTGTAGAGGACCGAACCCGGGCCCGTCTCCAGTTGCCAAATGTCTAAGGAACTGATGTAAAGACTGGTCAAAATGGGCTGTAGGTGACTGGAGGGCCTGAGGCTTGGTGGTCCTCATAGTGAAGTATAACTTGGATACTCCAGCACAGTTACAAAGGAGAAGAAGCTCACATTGCGGATCTTGTAAGGACTTCAGGGTCTCCATAAGCTTAAGAGCCTTCTCAACCCTGCACTGCACAAAATCACTGTAAAATTTGATGTCCAAGATAACTGGGCCACCAAGCAACTTCACCCTAACCTTGGGCATGCCAATGTCTGCTGGGAAGGCCCCCTCCTCCAAGCTTCTGGGGTCGGTTTGTGGCCAGAAAACCTCTGTTTTGGAGATGTTGAGGAATAATCCTCTCTTGCAACCTTCAGACTCAATGATGTTGAGAGCCTTGGCCACCTCCAAAGTGTCACCCGCTATGGTTTCGTCATCCAAATACCATGCCTGCATATCTAAGTTGCATAAATATATATTACTCCCTCCGTTTCAGGAAAAGAGTTACTTTCTCTTTAAATTTTTGTTCCAACAAAAGAGTTACTTTCATTTTTCAACATAACAAACTTTCAAAACTACCCTTGTTATTTTAAGAAATGTTATTATTCTTATTATAAAGATATATGTAGTATTAAACTTTTTGTTAGGGTAAATCTGAAAATAAATTATAAAAGTTATTCTCTCTCATCTTGTCTTAATAATTGTGCAAATAGGAAAAGTAACTCTTTTTCTGAAACGGAGGGAGTATTATTTAATTTATTATAATTATTTAGCTAGTTATATTTTACCTAAATTAAGTTTATTTTGTTTTTTAATATTTAGGTATATTGTAGAAGTATCTAATAGTATTTATTTTAGTATATTATTAGTTTTGGAAGTATATCTTAGCTTAGATATCAAGTATTTTGATAGTTTAAGAAATATATATGATTGTTTTGGTATAAATTATTTATATAAGGAGCTTCATGTTTCAATATTATAAAGACCTTTTGATTAATGAAAAATATTAATTTTTTATAGAATTATCTTAGAAATATGTGTTTTAGATCTTAATTCTATTTCAACGCTTTCGTCCTGTATAGTTAGTAGTCAGAGATAGACGATATTCATGCATCATGATAAGATAAGGAAGTTATGGCGTTGTTTGAAAAGATCAAGTAGATATAGATAATCTAAAACGGAAGGTTAAGGTGCTTACCCTCCAGTTGGCTGAACTGCAACCTCAGCAAGAGCCCGTGATGGTCCTAGCCTCCAATTGGCTCAACGACTCCATATCGGCCTATAGAATAACTACATGAAATCGGGGATTTTGTAACATAGCGTTAATATTACAATATATGTTATAACACTAATAAATCATTGGAAAAGTGTCGTTATATTTAGTGTTACAATAATGCCTCAACGGTAAAAAACTTTACAATAAATATTAATTAATTAACGGTTGCATCTGTTGGAGAAAATAGAGTAACATTTATCCAGACAACACAAAATTAATCTGTTGACATGTTGTTGTAACAGATAACTGTTACTCCCTCATATCGTAACAGTTAGTCTGTAACAGTTCGGCCTAACAGTTAATACAACGACGACATTTGTCTGTGACGAAAGAAATCATGCCATCTCTCCTACTTTGTAACCGCTTTATCAACGATTAATAAATGTTGTTTAGTTGATTGTAACAGTTCGGTTGTAACAGTTCATCGTAACAGTTAATGTAACGACGACTTTGTCTATAACGGTTGACTATCTGCCGGTTGTCCTTATTTTTAACAGTTGTACCAACGACTGACAGACGTTATTTGGTTGATTGAAATAGTTTCGCTGTAACAACTATCTAACGATATAATTCGTAACATCTGGCGTGTAATGGTTGTGGTTCACCACGTGTTAATCAGTTGTACCATGTGATGTAACGCGTTAAACCGTTGAGGATTGATTGTAATAATAAGGAATTTGCAAGGTGTCCATAACTACTAACAGATTTTATAACGTTGATTCAATGTTGATAAAAAAAAATATAGTTTTTAAAAAAAAATAATGTTATTAATTATGTGTTACATCTAAGCTCCCATATTTAGACCCTGCAGTGCAATCCATTCCTGAACCTGCAGTGCTCTATCAATCGCGATCCACTTCAGAGATACCTCATGAAACATTTTTCAAATACAAAAGTTATTCATTTTTGAACCTGCATTGCATTTCATTTCCGAACCTGCAATGCTGAATCTAAAACCCATAATTCATTATCATTCTGCAATACATACATTCTCATTCTAGCAACACAAGTAATTCATTCATTAATTAATTCTGGAATCCATACAACAACCAATTCAACCAAGGTCTATTTCATCATTCATTCACATGCCTAAGTATATATGAGTGTAGTTTTTACATTGAAAGAACTGCTTAAGGCAAAAAACATACATGGTTCCATATGTTATAAGCAAATGACAAGGTTATGTGTTTTAACAGTTTCTAATATAAGCAAGTGTTCTGCATTATACAATAGCCCATAAAAAGTTGATCATCCTCCAAAAGAAGTCGTACATTAACATCAGAGTATCCTTAACCACCTCTTGGCATCATCTATTGCCATCAATTCCAGTATCCTGACAAACAACAAGGATGGTAGCAAGAGCAAACTCACAATTTTACTACAGGAAAAAGTAACAATCAATATCACGGCATATGGGAAGTAGTGAATTTTAGTAAGATATATACCTCTCTAAAAGAAGTTGTGGTTATGTTGATTCACGTCGCATCTTGGCTCAGATGTGATACTTTTGCAAATAATAAAACTGAACATCAAATTAGGAACAACTTTTGTACGAGAGACAAAGATTCATTCAGTAATTTGGGAAATTCATTACATGTTCATTGTTATTCTGGAATTCATACATTCTGGTTGTTGAATATCAACATTTATTCACTTTAGATCTCATATAAAAGTCATCCAGACACATTAATTTGAACATTGACAACCTAAGTATCAAAAGTTTATATTTGACAGAATTGTGACTAGCAATTTACATACATGGTTCATATGAAAAAGAATAAACAAATGTGGTAAGAGTTTACTCACCAATAGAATTAGAGAGGAGAATGTGATACTTCTGCAGCTTCGCAGGACCAATACTGTCAATGTATTGCTGCATATCCACAACAACATTTCTCTATCAAGGTCTTGGAACGCTGTACAAAAGAAGGGGTGAACTTAATTCAAGAAACTTGATCTTGGTTACAAGTTCATTCCCTCCCTTGTACAACATCGTAAGGCCAACAATGTCTCGTTTTTTTATCCATCTTCAGGTGTTTGCATCATTGGATCCTCGAAAAACAAAGAAAATGGTAGCATGAGTCAACCAAATTTTCATTAAGGGAAGGAGATCAAAATAATGATAAGTAATGCAATAAACTCTAATGTGTAAAGAGTTTATTACCAACTGGAATTAAGGAGGTTACTTGTCAGGTTTGCTGCATTGATCTCCATAAGGAATTAATATTTTGTGCAAAAAGAAACAACCCACATGAATGGAGTTTTCCAAAAACTTAACAAGTAATATGTTTTCTCTACGAAAACTCTATGATGCATGTGAGTTGTTTCTTTTCACATAAAACTAAATATCTTGTTCGTTTATTGTTGTATACCTATCCTGCAAGTCCTGTTCAAGAACTTATGAATAAAATCATTTCAACAAACTTCATTAATGAATAAGTATGCATTTATTCCTGATCTTGAACAGACTTGCAGGAACAACATAATCATATCTTGTTCTTCTGCACTTCAGATGGTACTGCGATACTACCACATCTCCAACTTGAAGTCTTCCCAACAATGATTCCTCAGAAAACAAAAAGAAAATGGTAGTAAGTGAGTATATCAATCAGGAGAAAATAATAAACAAGGGAAAATAATGATTATAAGAGTTTAGTCACCATTGGAATTAGAGAGGAGA
>JAJJMC010009201.1:0-26144 GCA_023531435.1 Papaver californicum
TAGTAAAACATTAATTTTAGTAACATACATTTTTTATTTCCCAACAAAAAATAATAATCTTCTGAGCTTCCATTTGATGATTACTATGTACGTGAGTTATTCTTAAGATAATTACAAAGATTAGGGTCTAATTGATAAAATTTGCAACACAATAATATAACTTTGAGGTTGAGAGTTTTTACCACGTTTTATATTACATGATTTTTTTACCATAATTTGTAGTTAGTTTGTTCGTCTAGGAGTAAGATTATGTGAAAAATGGATGAGAGACTAGGTGAGAGTAAGATTATGTGAAAAATAGATGAGAGACAAGGTGATGGAGTGAAGAATCCGCTATAGAATTTAGAAAGAAAAAAAAAAGACTATACGGTAGTGGACAGTGTGCCGTCCAAGTTCAAAAGTTCAACTGAAAAAGTTTACACAGAACTGATTGGATTCTCAGAAACCAGTAAAATTCAAACACAAGCACACGTGAAACTAGTTGAAAATTTTGGACTTCTTTGGCGATTTACTCTTCCCCTACGACGAATTGGGCACGGCCAAATGACAAAGAGTGATTGACCGAATTTGACTACATTGGTTGCAAATGAAAACTTTCTACTCATAATATCAGATGCCTATTGTTCCAGCTCCTAAGTGTCATCTTCCTTTGAGTTGCTGCATTTGAAGTATTGGAGACTACTGAAGCCAAGGTACTGATGTAAGAACTGACGGAAAAATGTTGTTCCTTAAATTGTCGTGGCAGACCATGGATATCTATAACTCTACCCTTTCCATGATTAGGGTCATATAAAAACAGACGTGTTCCATCCTGACTAGGAGGATACTTTAGAAATAGTAGCTCACCATTCTTGAATGACCGTATAACAGTCAAGATTGTAACGGGATGTTGACAAATTATCCGTAGGTCGACGATGCAATGTTGACTCCAAGAATTTGCTCCTCCATAGTCCTTCATCACCCATATTTCTGTTCGAATATTGTAAACAGTATAAATTAGAGCAAGAAATCCTCCCACAACACCTATTCTTGTAGCACTTGAAGTTACATTATCACGATAAAAATGTTGAGGCAGCAGTACTTCCTGGAAGCTCTCATCCTTTGTAACAAAAGAAACTAAAACTTGTTTGGATCCATCACAGGGCCTTGCCAACCATTGGAAAGCTCCTTTGCAAAATATAATCTCATAAGAAGTAATTTTGTAAGAGACTTTTGGAATGACTTTCCATGAATTTGATTCAAATGAATAGACCCGGAGACTATTCTCCCAGTCAGGATAATGTGAATATACGCCTTTTCTCTTTGTTTTGGTCGGAATCATCGGATTTATTCTTGAAAGTTCTACCATCCTGAATTTACCAATATCAGAATCATAACCAAAACCAATAAACGCATCCATACGTGGAATTATCCTGGCGGTTTCTCTTGTAGATGGGTTCCAAAGGAGAACGATACCGGGAGCTGTCAAGCAAACTACTCCATTACAAGAATAATTATTAATTAACATTGAGCCCATCCCTCGGAGCAAATCATTAAAATCAACAGAACAATCAACATTAACAGTTTCATTATACAGTAATGATGATAACGACGACGCTGAATATTCATAATTATAGTCTGTGGAGCAAATCTTGCCTTTATAATCCCATACGAGACTAAAATTTTCCATTTCAGTTTCATGATCTAAATGTAGTTTAATAAATTTAGGATGACGAAATAATCGACACCAAGACTTGCAAACGCACCTGAATCGTAAGATTGATTTCACCGGTAACCGAGAAAGAATGTTAGAGATTATAACTTCTGGGAATAAGCTTGACATTTTTATCTCCTACTATTGCAATTAACTCTCAATTCGTCGTGCTCGTCCTGCTCTGCAAATTGTTATAGTTTTTATTGGGACAGTTACGTATACCAATTCTAAGGTCTGGACTAATAAAGATTTGCCTAACTGTTCGAATTTCTCAAACTTCTGACTTTCTTTGCCGCAACTGTATATCATGTTAGATTATTTATTACTAAGATTCCCGCGGCTTCATTACTAGTTTAATAAACATAAATAGGATCGAGGAAATGTGCGGCTTGTTGGTGCTCAGCATGATAATAGTCGTAAGAAGGAGACAATTAGGGGTGTTCATGACCGGTTTCGATTCGGTTTTGTGCCAAACCAAAACCGAAACCAGTAAGGGTTTTCTAATTATTTTTCCATAACCGTTTCGTTTACCGCCGGTTCGGTTTTCTCTCGGTTTAGGTTTTTTCCAACGGGTTTCGGTTAACCGTTTGGAAAACTAAAATTCAAAAAAAAAAATCAAAAAAATCAATTTTTTTTAAAAAAAGTGGATTCTTCCATAACTAGAAGAAAATTCTTCCATAACTAAAAAAGAACTAGGGTTAGAAAGTTAGGGTGGGATTATATATCAAGGGTAATGAAGGT
Organism: Papaver californicum; assembly: GCA_023531435.1. Taxonomy (NCBI): domain Eukaryota; kingdom Viridiplantae; phylum Streptophyta; class Magnoliopsida; order Ranunculales; family Papaveraceae; genus Papaver; species Papaver californicum. The sequence goes on from JAJJMC010009201.1 coordinate 2,435, forward strand.
TTCAGATTAGATCTATCAAAAACTAGATCAAGGGTCTTAAATAGTCGGTTTTCCATGGTATAACGGTTCGGTTTCTGGCTAAACCAAAACCGAAACCGTGACTACCGGTTTCCATACTTTTTTTCCATAACCGTTCCATTAGTAAACGATTCGGTTCGGTTTTGGCCAATTCGATTCGGTTTTGGCGGGTTTCCATGGAAACCCGTTACCATGTACAGCCCTAGAGACAATCACCTAACTATTAGAATATTTTTCCCTTAAAAAAAATAATAAATCAGATATCTGTGTTCTCTCCTTGGGCATGAACACTGCATCACAAATATATTTTTTCTTATACAGAAAAAAATAATCTTAGTCTAATTTCTGTAATTTCTCCTGCTAAGCGAAAATGATCTTATGTTGTTTGAAGCATAAACTCATTCGATGATAAAAAGTGCACCACCTCGTCTCCCTTATACGAGCCGAATAGTAAATCAAGGCAAATTTACTAGTTGGTCCAGAAATCCGTATACCAGTTATCCTATAGTTCAGCGGGATAAATTAATTATCTTATAGTCTAAAAACCTTTTAAAAAGTTTAAATTATTTTTTTGTCCATCATTAATCACGTGTGAACTAGCAAATCACCGAAATTGAAACCCCTGAAATTGAAACAAACAATTTATTGAAACTGAAACCCCTAAAATCCAGAGAAATTAAAATCGAAAAAGCAACATGAAAACTGAAAATCTAGGGCATAAAAATCAAATTAAAAATCAAAATTGGGGAAATCATATTAATCAACGATCATCAACAAAAACAGATCAAAAATCGTATTTTAGATCCAGTGAAAAAGAAGATCATACGTACTGAAGGAAAAAGTGTATGATCTCACATTACATATTGATCCAACAATACATATTGTTATATACCGAAGGAAAATATGTATTGAAGAAAAAAGTGTGTGATCCCACAATACATATTTTCCTTCAGTACATATTGATAGAAAATATATACTGATACATAGAAAAGTTTATGATCTCACGGTACATATTGGTATTACTCAAGGAAAATAGGTATTGAAGGAAAAAAATGTATGATCCCGCAGTACATATTGATCCAACAATACATATTGATAAGTACAGGAGGAAAATATGTATTGAAGAAAATAGAGTAGATGATCCATGTACATATAGATATGTACTGGAGGAAAATATGTAATGAAGGAAATAGAGTAGATGATCCAACAATACATATTGATATGTACTGAAGGAAAAAATGTATGATCCCACAATATATATTTTCCTTCGGTACATATGGATATACACCGAAAGAAAATATGTATCGAGGAAAAAAGAGTACAATCCCACAGTACATATTGAAATAAACAACCTTTAATCATTAAAAAAATAGCACTAACCGGAAACAGAAAAGAGAAGTAATCATCACTTCAATCGACTAAATCATATCGTTTGAATAGACAACCTTCATCTTCCAACATTGAGTATCAAATCAAGATAAAGAAGATTAAAAAGTTTAAACAAAACCCAAAAATTGAAGAAATCTCCTTCTTCTCCTTTTTCTTCTTCTTCTTCTTCTTCTTCTTCTTCTTCTTCTTCTTCTTCTCTATATTATGTATATTCTCGAACTTCTTCTTCACCAAAATCATCTTCTTCTCCATCTTCACCATCACTTGATCTCTTCTTTTCGAAAATGGTGATTATGAAACATACCTGAAACAAAAAAAAATTCAAAACGGAAACCTAAAATCTGAAGTAGAAGCAGAGAGTAAAATAATCAGATCTGAAAAATTGATTTAGAAGAAAATATTTTGGAACGATTGATTTTATCCATTCAATATTGATAAGAAGAAGGAACAATTTTGACATTTAAAAAAATTAAATTAGATCTCTTGCATGTGTTAAGGATCTGGGAGCATAATTTTTAGTCCATAATCATAAAAATGTACCAACACTTAAAACAACTTCTATATATGGACCACACGATAACCAAATCCTTAGGATAGGATTAATCAATAATTCCTAGGAAAATCAAAAGTAGAATTATTCCTAGGAAAATCAAAGGTATTTTTCTTGCTGCCTTGCTGGGGTAATCACCGGAATAAACTCTGTTAGTCTGAAGTCATGCATTTCCAAGTCTCTTTTTTTTTTTTTTTTTTTGAAGTCATGCTTTTCTCGATGGTTGTTTGTCACACTAACTATGAAACCCGGTCAGCACTCCATTAAAAACCTGCCAATGGTAATTACCTGATCACTTCCTTATAATAAGAGGTTTGAGGAATAAACGGTAACACTATTTATTGAAGTAAATAATAACTGAAAATTCTTGATTGACTGCTTAAAAATGGGCCGGCTACGATGGGAACAGGGCGCCCCATCTATCTAAGCGACACATTTTTATTACAAGGGACCCTAACAATCTTTCATGTATTAACACTTCCGTCTAAGATGTGGTTGGACCATATATCTTTATTTTTTCACATATATTCAATTTAAAAACCTGGTCCCTTTTTGTTAAATGCTTTACTTTTTAAGAAAAAATAGAAAATTAATAAAAAAATAAAAGAATAAAAATGAACAGCTAGGTACCAAAATTATTTTGAAAAAGAAAAATCTATTTTATAAAGTATCAACATATAAAGACATAATAGCCAGTTTAAAAAATTAGTATTTAACTACTTTTTTCGGTGTATATTACCCCTAATAAACTAATCTCCGGCATACAATTTATTTTGTTTCCTTTTTTTTCTCACACCGATGTAGATTATTTTGGTAACAAAATATTGTATTAATGCAAAATATTGTAGAACAAAAGATAAACCAAGTGGAAGACTTATTCTTCTTTCATCATTTTTGATCGAATTAACAAAATATCATTTAATCAAATTTTCTTCCATAGGAAAAAGGTAGGAAGGAACTCATCTACTAAAAACCCATTTAACCTAATTATGAAGAAAGTCAATTTTTCACCCTCCAATAATTGGTCTGGGACCGTAATTCTCATCGTTCTCTTTATTCAATTTAAACGGAACTATAAAAATTAAGATGATAAGCTAAAAATTAGAGAAACAATTAAGGAAGACCAAAAAACTACTAAAAAGAATAAACTTATATGATCCCTAATCTAATCTTGTTCAACAAAATCTATACAGATATTTCTTTATGTGGAGAGAAAACAAAAATTTAAATTAAGTATTAAAGAAATGAAAACGGAATACAGTGAATCAGTGAGAAGAATATACTCGTAAGAAAGATGATAAACGCAATGCTTTATATTTTGGTAATTAACGGCAATATAGTAATTAACGAAGAAGTAGTTACAGTTTAATTTTAAAAACCGTTTTACATATTTGGGATTAGTTGGGTGCCATGTGGCGCATGGAGAGATGGGGACGCATACTCTAAGTATGCGCCCTATTTTCATCGTAGTTGAACCCGCTTAAAAAACCTTCATTTCACATCTTGTGAATAGTGGGGTCTAAAAATACCCTACTAATCCTAAGGGGTGGGTGAAGTCTACCTTCATTTGAGGGGAAGGTTTTTTATGATGTTTTTAAGATGGCCGTTAAGAATTACCGTTTATTTTTTATTTATTTTTAGGTTTGTGTCTAACTTTTTAGCGAACCTAATAAATCCTAATTGGTTGGTTTTCTCATGCAAATGTTAAAATCATGCTTTTCCAAATCTTTTTTTGAAGTCATGCTTTTTTAAATGTCTTTTTTTTTATTATTTATTTACCATACTATTTATGAAACCCGGTCTCTCCAAATAATAACCTAATCACCTTTTTTTAATTTATTTACTATAGTTTTAGCTCACAACGGTGAGAGGTAGTCATGTTGGTGTGTGAGATGGTGGAGAAAATTGAAATCATAAGATGCAATAATTTTGGGAATGAATATTGAAATTTTGGAGAGATTCTGTCTAATTGAAAAAATCAAAGATATATAGCTGATCAACCAGGGTTGAACTGCGTGTAAAACCTATATTCTATCTGTCACCACTTAACTTCTAACAAAAAAAAATTTATCCATTGTGATTATGTTTGAGTAACTCTAGTAGGATAATTATAATTATCTATTAATATCTAATTGAAATTTTTATAATACAATAATTTTACTTCGAGTAACTCTAGTAATGATTATCTATCAATGTCTAATTGAAATTTTTTATGATATAGTAATTTGACTTTGAAGTTGAGGGTTTTTATTTTTATTTTCATAATTTGGAGTTAGTTTGTTCCCAAAAGGAGGATTATTTTATGAAAAATCTTTTAAGAGTGTACTTGAAAATTTATTTTTTATCCCTTATTTCAGTTTTATCGATTATAACACGAATAATAGGAATTACCGAATTAGTCGGTTAACCATTTAACCAATCAAGTGAAATATAAAATTGGATTGGATTATCAGAAGCCGGTGTCTTGGTGATGAAGGTTGAGCTCAATCTGATAAAGCTAGTAGGCATGATTCTACTTTTTAAGTCTCTCAATTTTAATCAATCCCTTTCTTTTCTCGTTTAAGTTCCCCTCTACCTTATCCGATGCGATATTTTTTTGTTTTGCTACCAGAAGATGGATTTCAGGCCGTAAACGTAACCTTAATTGCACGAGTAAGGTTACCTTGCTTGAATGGACGGTGTTCTAAAGTTGTAATAGGAGGTCAAGGTTAGTTGACCAGTCAACTAAAGTATTGGGATTCAAAGCCAGAGGCGGCGGAACTACAACCTAGTTTTCCCTAGCTTAAGCCAAGCCCAACAGCCAAACAACTCTTTTTTTCTAGAATGATTTTTTAGGACCTTTTATGTGCTTAGGTCATATGCCCTACAAAACTAAAGGGTGTCCTAATGAAAGAAAATAACTAAGTTGTCCTTTATTCAAGTAATATTAATTTAACCTAAATCCTAACCCTAATCATATATATTAACCTAAATTTAAATCTAATTCTATTTTTAACCAAAATTAAAACTTTTTCTTCTCCTTTTTTTCCCCTTTTCCTCTCCATAATCAAATCTTCCTTCTTATCTTTAACCTAATCTAATCATCCACTAAAAACTTGTTTATTCCAATGGTTAAGCCGAACCATGGTCTTGCACAAACTGCAAAAGAACTGATTGATGAAGTGAATCAAGAACTTGTGCCACAAATAGAAAAACCGATGGAGGCAAAATCGAGACCCAAACAAAAGAATCAAAGGCTGAATCTTCCAGTATAATATTATAAGGTAATTCCCGACAAACCCCATCATTTGTATGCGTTTTTTGATTGTTATTTCGATTTGAAATCATGAAAATTATAGTTCAAAAGGTAGTGTTCGGTTAGGATACCATATTTTTTCAGCCGAACTTTAGATTAGGAAGAACACCAGGAATAATTCGATTCATAAAAAAAATTAGGGTCTAGCCAAACTTTTTTTGTCAAGATTTTTCAGCCGAACTTTTTGTTTAATAAAAATAGTTGGAGATCGGTTAGATCGATAATAAAACCTATTAACCGAACTTTTTAGTCCCAAAATGGGAACAAAATGTTCGATCAAGATTCAAATTTTTTTTTCAACCGAAAATTACATTGTTTTAGACACTTTGGATGCATGCTAGCCGAACTTTTTTATTCTTGACCAAACTTTTTGTTCGGTTAATTCTATATATGTCATTCATAGCCGAACATTTATATTAGTTTATCCACATTTAAATTTTTATGGACAAAATTTATTATTTAGGCTTCGAAAGAAGGTAAAGGCAAAGGGAAAGGAAAATAAAAAGGCTAATATTCGTTCAAATCCTCTTCTCAATTTACCATCACCAATAACTCCTGAAGAAATATATCAAATGATGTTGAATGATCCATAATGGGTAGAAATGATGAACGATCCTGAGAATCCTTGGAATAGTGCTGACAATCCCCTCAACTACATTGAAGTTTCCTCAGATGAAGGATCAGAAAAAGAAATTCTTCGAATGATAGAGAATGATCCGGATTTTGATCCGAGAATCTTTTTCAGGGAACGGGACTTTTCAGGCATGAACCCATACTACAATGAAGCTGGTGAGTACATAGGTCCACCTGAGCATTTGGAAGACAAAGTTGAGGAGAACAAGAATGAAGGTGGTGATGAGTCTAAGAAGAAAAAGTCAAGGAGTGGAAGAATTGAACGAGCTCTTTTTGGTTGATAACTATGAATGTCTATTCTGCTTTTTATTTCGTTTTTATAGGATGTTTTAAATTATTTTGAACAATATGTAGTAAATGATGAATCTATTATGTTATTTTGTTGTTGGGTTTTAAGTTATATTTAGACAATATTATGAACCTATATGTTTAACCAATATTTGGGTTGAAATCCATTTGCTGAACTAGCCGAACGAATGGTCCGGTTAGGAAACTAAATTTTCGGTTGGCAGATAAATGTTCGGTTCCTAAAAACAAATTAGAATTTGCCGAACTTTTATTTTTTATTTGGATTAAGGAGTTTTGGTTAGGCATAACAAATTTCGACCTAGCCGAGCTTATAGGCTTGAAATAAATATCTCCTTTTTTTTAATAAAAAAAAATCGGTTGGGACCTATCTCTATATAAATGTTGCATTCTCTAACTCATTTTGCACACTCTAACTCATTGTCTCCATTTTGGAAACTGACAAAGTGTATATTACAGAGACCGATGAATCTCTACTTATAATTAAGGGACCCGAGGAAGAATCCAGAATGTTGTGCGGGGACCCTTGAACAAGACTATAATCAGTGTCGGTGAAGATGCTGTCATCCGGCCACGCCCAACCCTCGACCTATGGGAATTTACTTACTGCAAGGCAGGGAGAGGCTCTTTAGAGACTCGACTGAAAGGAGTCTATAAAGACTTCTACCAACATAATGAAAGAACCTTCTTGGCTACATCCACCCCCTAATGTTTAAATTAGATATCACTCAAGGTTAGATATTTGAGTAGTTATTTATTATTTTTATTAATACTTAGATAAATATGTTGTACAAAAAAAGTAAATCTGATATTCGTAGGTACGAACCCATACATATAGTAGTATTAAAGAAAGTGCGATTTGAAGTGCTAGAATCGGAGCAAGACGATCTTTATATTGCTTGTGATGTGCGAGACCTGCGGGTACGGAAAGAAAAAATCATTTTCAGTTACATTTGTTACTTCTTTTCTGCTGCAGTATTGTGCTTCTCGTACTTTTAAAAAATAGCTAGATGCCTTACATTAGATGTTACTGTTGATATGCAGACAGGAAAGCTGCTCAATGAATCAAGCAAAGAAACCGGTCACCAGAAACAATTACTTTACTGTTTATGTCTGAAGATGGCTCGCACTTCCTGACTGGTTCTTTAGAAAAATCTGCTAAAGTATTCACTTTATAAGCCACTCCCATCCCTATATTACTTTTAATCTGTTTATTTGTTTATGTAAATTGTTCATTGGCCTTCTTTTTTTGCTGACAAGCAGTTTATTTCATTATGGAGTTAGCTTTGGGACTCGCGGACATCGACACTTATCAAGACTTACGTAACAGAACGTCCATCCAACAGGTACAGTAAATTAATCATGATATAGTTCCCAGTAATTCTGTTCAAGGACCTAATGTTTCTCTGCCCTTGATAGTAGTTACTTAAGGTGGTCAAGACGCATCTACCGTCACTACAACTGATCGTCGTGTTGGGAATGAACAATTAAGTACGTGCGATTTGGGACACTTATAAACATCGTTTAAATTCACAATAACGGTAATAAGTGTCTTAAATCAGATAATTTGGTGTATACACAAGAATTATGTGGAATAAATATTATGATAAGATATAGATAATATTAATAGCTAGACAAACAAGATTTGATGGGACATTCTTAAAAATCTAAGATAATTTAACTAGATAAAGATAGATAAAGTATACCATTTTACTCATTCATCGTATGTAATTATTTGAATTCGAAATAATATTCTCTCTAATCATGTTTTTATTGATTCAATCTTCTTACTAAAGTCTTTTAATAGATTCATTTGGTTGTGATGATATTAACTTTTAGTAACCACAAAAGGTATCATATAAAGCCAAGGCAGAAGCGTTTATAGCTGTTATTTGGATGGTCTTGAGGGCCTACCCACCCTATTTGTTCCATGATCTATGGGTCGACTGGAGCTACCCACTTCGATCAATTAGCCAAGATTTTTACCGGAAGAGCTATACCGTCGCCTACTTGAAGTATGGTGCCGGTATTCACAACCTTTATTTCTCTATTATATTGTTCAATACGTTCACGGATACAGTGATCTCTGAGATCTTTGAAGAAAGGTCAGAGAAGATGCTTTATACATTTTTATACGATTTTAAAGCCTTTTATGCCTCCAACCTATCTGCCCACGTGAGGAAACTCCGCCCCGGGGTATAAAATAACCAACTATGAGGTCCTACTAGCCTAATATGTTGTAAAAAACAAAAATAAATTGTGCTGATGGGAAAATTGGATGATCTATTTTCAAATTCATCCAATATACATCAAACAACTCCGTAAATGTTGTTATTTGCCAATTCACTAAAGGCTGATGGGAAAATTGGCGGGGCTAATACCAAATCATAAAGACAAAAGATCCTGGCCGTTGGATCATCGAAATGGTAACTCCTACCAACTTCGGTATCAACCCATTGTAGTCGTCGTTAAGGGCTCTCCGCTTTCTTAAAAAATAAAAATAATTTTTTTTACAGCTTTACAGAGTTCATTCTCTCTAGAAAGTGAGAGAGGCGAAGAACATGGTAGTATGCTCTGCAATATTTCTTCCATCAATCCCATCCATTACCAAACCACGCCCTACACTTCCCACTACACCCCTAATCCCTCAAACAATCCGCTTCTCAATCCCAATTCGAAACCCTAGAAACTCAAAAAGATTTGTGGTTTTTGCTGAAGGAATCAATGGGTTAAACTCAAATGAGAAAGAAAATGGCAACAATGGGAAAGAAGATAAAAACCCTTTCTCCAATTTCAATTGGAAAGATTTGTTAGACCCAAATCCAGATAATTTTGGAGCAATTGCATTAACTGGTTTACTAACATGGGCTAGTGTTCAAGTTCTTGGGCAGCTTCTGTTTATATCTTTAGCTATCCTTGTTGCTGCTCTCAAGTATTCCTTTATCGCTGCTCTTCTTATTTTCATTCTTATTACTCTTCTGTGAATGAGCTTCCATCTGAATTTTTGCATCTGGTATGAAATTGTTGCTTTGGTTTAGGTTATATAGTAGAAAATTGTGCCGCTAAACTACCATTTAGGTAGGATCATTTTATTATTTGTACTTAGAATATGTATGAATTTTCAAGTGTTGATATACAAGTATGAAAGTGGTGGTGGCGTGGGCTTTGTTGAAATGAACGAGATGAATATTCAAGGAGACCTGTTCTAACCAAATAGTACGACAGCTTGGTAGTTTCACATATTACAGCATTGCTGAGATGAATACTTGACCTAGGGTATCTGTCATTGTTCACTATGTGTTTCCGTAGCTTTCCCGCTGTCTCAAAAGGAATAAGGTCTGATGGAAGTAACCGATACACATATACAAGTGTATATGTTCTCTTAGTTTCTCTTAATCAGACCAGAGAGTCCTGTTAACCATAGGATTGTAAGTTTGATGGGTTTCCACTGCAAGATACGGTTCATTTAGATTAACACTCAGGTGCCATTTGAAGTATCCAGGGATTCTCAGTCTCTTATGAGGAGTGGATTGTCATAGTTTTATGGTGCTTTTGTTTTCTTCACCGATAGAATACAACCATCGGATAAGTTGGTTGGTGAAAATTTTCTGTTTATTGTGTTCTTCAAAGTTTGCTTTTTTCTGTGTAATTTGAGTTCTTCTGTCATGTTGTTGATACTTGTAAAGTCTGTCCCATTAACTATCTTGTCACATAGATAGTTTGTGTTTGAGGAAATGTATAATCATTTTTTGAGGTTTTAATTTAGTACCACAAAATGAAGACTAGTAAGAGAAAAGGGAAAAACTTTATCAGATCTGGATTTTGGATGTATTTAACTGGACCAGTATTGTTCGTTACTGTGTTTGATACGAATTCCTGCCTGCTTTGGTCTTAGGCTATAGTAGATGATGCGGCGATCCAAATATATTTTAGAAATTTCTGCAGGATCATTTCACTATTGTACCTAAAGCTTGTTTGGGTGTTTCATACAGATTTAATAGTGGTGATGGTGGTACTCGAGATGGGGTTAGATTAGAGTTTCAAGGAGACCAAGACAGTCTACCGATGAAATGGTATTAACTGCCAGGTATTTCTATGTATTGCAAAAATTGCTGAAATAAATAGCTAAATACGCTAACTAGGCTAACCGTCATTCTCCACCTTGTTTTTCTTCCTCCAATATAGGTTCATACTTGTGTTAGCTTGCCATTGGTGTGTCTAATACAAGGGAAACAGTGAGACACCTTTACCAGTAGATGTAGCGATTCTACCTGCTTTACTTAAGTTTGACCAGACTTTAAGACAGTCAATCTTTTCATATTAGCATTAGCAAAGCAGCAGCGCTTTATGGCTAGGCGGACAGTCGCAGAGAAAGAAAACTACTAAGTAATCTCTTTGTCCAGCATATCTAAGGAAGCAAGCTTTGATTAAAAATAACTGATATACTGGTCTGTTTTCAGGTATGGGTTCCTTCGAAAGAACCAATAGCTTGATCTGTCTTGGATTTTATTCAAAGTCGTGTTAGATTTAGGATTCTAAACCTAAGGGGAAAACTAGAGTAGTCTAGGATTCTATCCCAGAGTCTTACATTGGTTTTGATTTTTCTTTAAGAGTTTCCAGTGTAGAAAGGATGTCTAGTCCGTAAAAGTGTGCTGGTTGCTACATTTTAGAAGGTGAGAAATTTTTGCTAGACTAATTCAAAAAGAGGGACGCAACCTTGAAAATGTAAAGCTTTTAAGAGACTCAAGAGAGATACACCACTTACTGACTTACTGCTAAGCATGTGAACTACTCAAAGAGTCTCCTCGCATCGGGTTACTTTTACATGTAATCCCATGTTTTAAACACCAACAACTGTGAGATACTTTAACGGATTAAACTTTCTGGCTTCAACAATGGCAACAAAGTCCTTACTGAATCTGGAATTTCCGGAGTAGCTACAAAGGAAAATTTAGGGAAGATCTTGTAATTATAAATTTGACGTATCCAAGGCAGGAAACTTTTGGAGGTTCTCTTTGAAAATAGATTGTCAATGCATAAAGCATGTGTCAGTATGGTGCTATTGTTTTCTCAGCCGGTAGAATATACCCCATCCCATACTGGTGGACTTGGAAATGTTTGTAGCTACTTTTTTATTTTTCATGTGTTGTTGAAAATTTTCTTCTGTGTCACTGTGTGCAGTGTAAAATTCTTCTATCATTGTTTTTAAACAGTAGATAATGTTCCCTTCAAGATTTGGTTTTGGTGTTTTCAAATGATATCTCGATAATTCTGTCATTTTCTTTCCAGTTATTTACTGTCATTTTTTCAGTTATTTATCTCAGCTCTATAGTACAGTACCTTTTCAACCGCTAACTCCTCGTTTGCTCTATAGTACAGTAGCTTGTAGATTTTGTCTCCCTTAGAAAGATCTGTACCTCTGAGATTTACTCGTTTGTTCATTGACTGTGCTGTCTGGTTTAATTTTTTGCATCACAAGACAATTTCTGCAGCATAGATCAGAGATCTGTCACGAACGATCAAGGCAACACTCTGCAGGTGTTTGTTATTCTTATTTTTCCTATTTTTCAGATCTCAAACACCAGTACAGTGAATATTTATAGACAACTTGTAATTAATCAACTCCAGCTTTGGAGTTCGACTGAGTTTGAAATTTCGACTTGGAGGTTGGAAGACGAGGGCCCTCCCTTGTATTTTTGGGAAGCCTTTGAAATAAAATATGTCGAGCCTATAAAAACCAAGGACTATCCTCAATGAACGTAGGAACAACGTTGACGTACAGAACCAGAACAACTGATAGTGAAACATTAATTAGGATTAGTATATCTGTATTGTCTAAATAAAAATATGCTGTTGCATTCATTGTATACATCATTCAAAAATTAGTTTACCAATTAAGATATCTACTAATTTCAGCAGGTAAAAGTATACATCAAATTATAGATGTGTAATTCCCCCCTTCCACAGTCCTTTCCATTTTGAGATGTTTTGATTTGAAAAAGAAAAAAATCATCTCCGAGAACGTCGGTCGGTGAGTGTGAGACAGACGGGGTTGTCGCTCTATCTTCATCGTTGGCTGAGTTCCACCGACCTAAAACTTTCAGAATCTAAACCTTTGTAAGAACCAGGAGATAATCCATCTTCCAGTAATCTATCACTATGATTCTTTCTTCTTCTCCAGACACTGAAAATTACAAACCCAACAACTAGAACTAAAACCACAATTGCTCCAACTATCAAACCAACACCTAGTGCAACACTCACTACTCTTTTCTTCTCTTCATTCTTCACTTTAAAGAACCCTGATTTACCTTCATCTCCATCACTAACTAAAGAATTAATTGGGTATTGAATCTTGTAACAAAACTTAGTTGCATTATTATAAACAGCTCCCCAACAACTGCAGTTTCTTTCACAAGAATCCTCACAATCATTCAACGTGTCCATTTTTTCAAACCCCATCCATTCTTTGTAAGGCAATTCAACGCCTTTCCTTCTTAAAATCCAGTATCCTTTCCCTAACACTTCATTTTTACTACAGAAATCCCCAGTTTTCTGTGGAAAGCACTCTCCTGAATTGTACTGAGTCTTGTTATCCAGACAAGAACAACCCTTGCCGGGTTGACAAAGTCCGTAAGAACCACAAGCATTTGGAAGTTCGCAGACATCTGAAATCGCTTTGAAATCCAACACCCAAGTTGTTCCACTCCAGTAGTAACCTCTGAGATTGCCATCTGATTCTAGCTTAAGTTTTCGAATTCCCGGTACCGGTCTGTGGAAACTGTCGAAAGGAAGGATATCTACTGGAGCTTTCAAAGTTTGATACATACCCAGATATCCATTTGAGCTGATTCGTGCATAAATTGGACCATTTCCTTCAACAATCTCTGCTTTTGCTTCCATAGCTCCATGTTTCCAATACAGTTGTGTCGAATTCGCGTTAACTTTCGAGTATAACCCAAAATAAGTATCTCCTAATCTCATAGAATACAACCCATTTCTAGAAACAAGAGACATGGACACTGTAAAATTCTGACTCTCGATAAGTGTATCAAATGGAAAATCATAACTTTGCCAAACAATAGATTGCTCATTCTTGCCTGAAAGCTTTTGCACTTGAAGATTTGAATCATGCATAAGTAGAACTCTATCACCATCACTTCCAGTTGACCAAAACACATTCGAATGAGAATCAGATAAAACTAGACTTCCATTAAAGGAAAGCTGTGTAGGTTTAGACCATCTTAGTGAATCAGTTGTATTAGCTAACCAAATGGGTTCAGAAGAAGGTACATGTAATATAGCAAGAGCAAGTTTGGATTCCTCAATTCTAAGAAACCCAAGTGAGAAATCACCTGTTGGATCATTAAGAAGTGGTTGAAATGATGATATGGATGAGTCTGGTGTTGCTGTGAAACCTTTGAGTAGTTCTTGTGGGGTTTCTGATCTTACTTGATGAATGAGTATGTTTAAAGAGAGGAGGATAAGAAGAAGATGAATTTGACTGGAGGAGCTAGTGAGTGTTTTCATGGTGGAATGGATTAAGAATTATGAGCAACTAGATAAGAAATCTTTATATAAGAAGATGATATGCACTAGACACTAGAGAGGAGAGGAGAGGAGAGGAGATAGAGACATTTGTTTATATGGCTATGCGGCAATATTTAAAGAGGAGAAATATAGTTTCTCTTACTTCAAAGTTTTAGAACCTCTTTTTTAAGGGTGATAAAGAATAAACAATTCAAATAAGATAGAAGTGAAGTGAAGAGGGTAGGCTTCATTGACCAGCTTAAGGTGGTATGTTAATTGCATCTTACCGGAGGCGACTAATTATATTACGAAAATTTTTAAACAGTTTAAAGAGACGATCCAAAAATCGGTCACTCATAAGTGGAGACTATAAACCAATTTTTCTATAAATTCTGAAGAATAAGATCTACTCTTTTATAACTAAGCGGTTTTTACATCATCTATTTAGACGGTTCATCTAGTAGAATTTATTTTTTATTAGTCGCTAGACCTAGAAATGAAAAACCCAGTTGAAATGATGAGTTTTGTCTAAAAACCGTACATAATCAATGGTTAAATGCCACGTTAAAAACCATATACAATCAATGGTTGAATGCCACGTATTAGACTGGACAATGAATTCGGCCCGTAATAAGTATTATCGATGTTAATTTTGATAAGTAGGCCTTGCTAGATATGTTATAATTTTTCTGGAAAAAATCAGTCATTTTATAGCATGTTTTTATGCTAATAAGTGCAAAAAATTAAAACAAATATTAAACTTATCAGAAGCTGCAATTCGATGACCTGAAAAAACAAAAATTTAACGACTGTATCAAAGAGATTCATAGACCGTTGTTAAATCATAAATGATTTTTTGTATATTAATTGGTATCTCATCCTATATAGTTAATTTCGGCTGAGACGATAAAGATTCTCGGTCTCGGTCCTTGACTGAGATGAGTCTCTCAATCTCGGCAAGACGAGATCTTGCTAAGAAATTTGCTGAGATAGCCGAAAAAATCGTCGGGACGGTCGAGATCTCGTCAAGAAGAATTTCTAAATCGAGTGTTAGTATGAAAATTTTATTATAAAAATTTAAAATTAAATTTTGCCAAAAAAATTACTAAATCCAAGATTTTACCAAGAATTTCACCCAAATAAAATTACCACGGACCAAGACGAGACCAAGATGTGAAATTAACTGCATTGATCTCACCTAATTGCAATCGACTTGCTATGCTCATTTTTAGAGGAAAAAACAAACAGCTTACTTAGAGATCTACTTGACAAAAATTATTATCATAGGATACTAAGACTATGATTCAGTTCCATGTGAGTTCCCAAATATAGTACCAGCAACGTCATTTTTTGTATGTGATCAACGGAACCTTCTTCCGTTCTGGAACATTTAGATCCCCGTACTTACGTACTTTTTATAACTAACCGACAGTACTTATCATGTTTAAGGAAGACTGTTGATTCTTTTGGGTTTTGAGATAATTTTCTTGTTCACATTTACTAGCACCTAAAGGGGGATATGTACTCACTTTTGCATTTACCACACCAGTAAAATATTCCTCGGAAAGTATGAGATTTACTAAGTACTTTGTATTGATTTGCTCAAAGAAAACAAGAAAACTTATTGTAATCTCTTGCTACAAAGTTTCTTTTTCTTTAGTTTGAAAATTAGAAGAATTTGATATATTCGTAGTCCAATTTTCGTAATACCTCCTAAATCAATCTAGATTTGATCGTAATTTTTTTTGATTAATGTAATTTATCTTCTTGATCCATGGGTTTGTGACCAAATTTGGTCAAAGTAGCCACACACTCACACTGTTATATGCCTTCTGATATACAGTGATGCAGTTGGCTAAGGGGTGACTCTTGTGCATGAAGTCGGGGATCAAAACTCCTGCCCCTTGTACATTCATTTTAT
The DNA here is from genome assembly GCA_023531435.1 of Papaver californicum. Classification (NCBI taxonomy): domain Eukaryota; kingdom Viridiplantae; phylum Streptophyta; class Magnoliopsida; order Ranunculales; family Papaveraceae; genus Papaver; species Papaver californicum. The sequence goes on from JAJJMC010009201.1 coordinate 18,077, forward strand.
GTGAGTATGGTAGGTTGTCCCTGCATAGCTAGGTGTCCTCGGTTGTTAATGTACTAGATTTGTATCGTGCTACGCATTAGGTATAATTGTCCATATTTTTTTATATGTGTTACTCTAGAAAATTAATAGTTGTCTGTGTCTTTTAGTAATACCAGTTTCCAATCAAGCTTTTTTAATTTCATTATGAGAATTTTCACAACTTTTTCACGCTTTCGTGCCCGTCTTTGAATACCACCATAATATGAAGCTAACTTCACCGTATATAGCTCTTTGGCAATAGATAGAGTCAGAATTTCGACAGAGATCGTTTCACGATTAACATCGGCCCATGAAAATAAAAAGCACATTTAAACTGAAACAAATAGTGATGATGAAAATTTATAGTTGCCCGTATTTTTTTGTTATACCCTCCTGGCTTGTCTTCTCAATAAAATGCTAATCAAAATTGATAGTCATCGTATACTGTAGCCCACATAACATCGACGTTAGCAAAATTTCAACATTTTTCCAAGCTTCTGTATTCGTCTTTGAGTATCACCACAATGCTAATATAGTTTTACGGCAAGAGATAGAGTCATCCGGCAGAGATTGTTTCAAGATTAATATCAGTTCGTGCAAATAAAAAGTACATATAAAATGAAACAAATAATGACGATAAAAAAATTGACAGTTTCCAGTACTTTTTTGTTATACCCTCCATACGCTGCAACCAAACCCTTTTTTCTTCCTAATAAAATGTTGATGAAAATTGATAGATGTCGTATATTGTAGCACACATAACAATGACATTAGCATAATTCCACCATTTTCCTAAATTTTTATGTCTTTCTTTGAGTATCACCACAATATAAAGCTAACTTCACCAATATAGTTCTTCAATATGAGATAAAATCATCTGGCAGGAAAGTAAAAAATAAGTATTATGTTTCACTTTTCACAAAAGGATAGTTTTTAAAATTTCCTATATAAGGTATTGACATTAGTCGACTCTAATAAGCTTAATTAGTAGTAACCATGCATCATAGTAAGCCTATCCATACCATGCACTCGAATGCACTATGAACTCGCACTTTAGACTATCAGATGTATTTTTATACAGATGAATGTATGGATGTGAAATATAATTGCCTACAAATACATGTTTATTTTGTCACTATACACTTGCATGCGTGATGTAGAACTTAAAAAACAAATAAAATAGTCAAATTTAAAGAAATTCATTGTGAAAGCCCATTGGTAAATTGGGGAGTCCATATTTGACTCCGCCCCTAAGCCAAGCTTATGTCTTGGATTTTTTGTGTGCAATTAATTGAAAAGATTTAATTTAAGCTGTTACCAAATAAATGAGGGAAATTAAAAGAAATTGGTTATCAAATCCATGCACATCTAGCACGTTATAAACAAAATTAATGAGAATTTAAAAAAGTAGATAAAACGAATGTGGGAAAACTCTTCTCTTTAATTATCACACTGAACATGTGTATATATAAAAAAGTATTTTGATCCTAATTTTACATCAAACAATTGAAATATATCTCAAGTCAAATCAGTAAAACAATATAAACGATATTATATAATGACGAAGTTGGTTAATGTTTCATTGGTTCTTGCGTTGTTTGTGCATCGGTAATTTTTGAAGTAAAAGGTGCGAGGGATATTAATGGGAATTCTCCTGTGGAGCACCATATGTAGATCCAGTGCTAGAAACTTATAGGATTACGGGACCTTGTGCAGATTCTTTGTCACAACTCATAGTGACGAAATCCATGCCAAGTGAAAAAGATGTTGTATGTTGGCAAGAACTTGTGAAAACTATAAAGTATTGTTGGGAAAAGATAATGGACGTTCTTGAAGAGTCTAACGTTCTTCCTTTTGTTAACCTTCATCCATGGGCATGCAATGCATGGAACAAATGTGTCTGTTTCATGGAATCTGCTGTACAAGCACCATTGGTGTCAGACAATTCCCCTGCACAAGCACCTATATTTCCTAAACAACGTAGGATTTCCAAAATATGTGTAGATACTTTGGCTCAACTTGTAGTACCAAAGAGGTTGCCAACCTTTAAGGATTTTATATGTTGCGAAGAAATTGCACAAAAGACTAAATACTGCTGGGATAAGACAATGGAGATTCTTGAAGATCATAATGTTCCTGCTCTGGCTCACCTTCATCCATGGACAAATAATGCTTGGGAAAGATGTATCAGCATTACAAATGTAAAGATTTTACCCCACTAGAGCATTATACAATGTAAAACAATAATTCTACATTAATAGTTTTTTTGGTGTTCTACAACGAATAAAAATATTGACAAATAATTTTCAACAAAATCTTGTTTTTCTTGTATGATTCTGAAAATGAATAAATGCACCGAATCACATATATATTCACTAGGGAATGACCCGTGCCGTTCTCAAAGGGTATTTGAATAGGCCATTTTCTTGATTAATCCATCCATAAATCCGTCAAAAACATAATTAGAAAAATAACAGTAAGAAATTGGATTGAACACTTTATGTGCGATTGAGATAATAAGTATTATAAACTCCAAAAGCAAAAGAGATTGTTGAGTTTATAGGAGTTTTGATTGAAATATATTATATCAGATAACCTCCTAAAATTTTCAACAAAAAAAAGGATTGATTAATGAAGGTAAAAGCAAACCTACATGCAGAATGAAAAATATAGTTTACATGTTCCAGCACTTGTGGTGATGTGTAGTATAGATGAAAAGTCTTTTTGAGTTATTTCTTTTCTTCAGTTTTTTATTCTTTCATTTGATGGAGATAAATAAAAAATTAATGGTCCATTTGTTTTTCTTTATGTAAGGTAATTAATAGTATGTTAATTAGAAATTTTACTTATTAATTTTAAGGAAAATGAATTTATTACCCGTGAGTGGGGACCAAAAAATGACGAATTGTTGGATTTATGGGGCTTAGATCATTCTGGAAGGAAGAGAAAATCCTAACCACTACTAAAAGAATGAAAGTGTATCTCAGCCGTTGCATTATACACCAAACACTACTGTTATATAAGTATAGATTGGTGCTACAAATTTTCTTTTATAACTTCAATCAAAGAAAGAAAAAAAGACAGTAATTGTTGTTCACATTTTATAAGCCGACAATCAACATCAGTTTGTGAATTGACACTTTAAAAGTCTAAATTATATTTATGTATGAATTACCAAAATAATACTACAAAACACGCCTCTTGTTTATCGGTAGCGATATATTATCCATTACTTCAGTAAACTCAATTTAATCAGATAAATTTTTTCTCAAAAGTGATTAGGATGCTCGGATAAGGTGCATTGTGCACTCTATCATAGAGACATAGACTCTTAGCCCTAGAGGTGTAAAACGTGTTGTTCCAGCACATCATAACCCACCAAGTCACGTATTTAATATGAGGCGTGTTGTGCTAGTTGTGTTGTGCCAGAAATTTAGGGGTGTTGTGATGTGTCGTGTTTGACGACGTGTTGCGTTGTGCCAGAAAAATAACCGTGATATGTTGTGATGGCACACTTATTTTATGTTTTCCAAAGAAAATATTTTTCATATTTTTAGACATTATATATATATTAATATAAAAGTAAGTCAATATAAAAAAAATAAAATGTCAAAAATGAGCTAGAATATATACTCTTTTGTGAAGTAGACATGAAATGTGATGTATTGTAGCGTGTTGAATAATGTTTTATGCATGTTATGACATGCTTTCTTAACGTTCTGTGTCGTACTGTGCAACGTGCTTATCAATGTTGTGTGTTGTGTTGTTCTCATGTACCTATTAGTCCGGCACAACACAACACACTAAGCTAATGTGATGTGCCATGCCTTACCAGATCATGTGCTTTGTTGTGCTATACTATACTGTGCTCGAATTTCAATGTGTTATGTTGTACTGTAAATGTGCTGACACCGCACAAAAATTGGAGGTAATCCGTTATTGAATGGAAGTGTGATTTGCTAGTATCCTTCGTTAAGTGCGTGCCCAACTAATATCGAAAGAGAAAGTCCCTTTTTTAAATATGGAACAGAAAAACATGTATCTTGTGTACCGAAATGCTTCCCACCCCCCAAAATCCTCCCCCAACTTTCCCCCATACTCATATACATACAAAAATGGCCCCCCCTGTTTTCCAAAAGGGAAGGGTTTGGGGAAAATCAATGGTGGGAGATGAAGCCACCTAATGGGGGATAAAAATGAAGGAGGATTTTGGGGGTAGGAAGCAGCTTTGCTCGTGTATCAACTGTGATTACCAAAAATCTGGCATCACAACCACATAAATCAGATGAATGAAATATATAACAAGAAGAGAAATTAAATTGGTAGAAAACAAAATTGAAATGAACACAAACAAGTTTAACGTGGTTCGGCAGAGATCTGCCTACGTCCACGGGTAATGAAAGTTGATTGTTCTTATTGATTGTCAGGTTACTGAAGATTGAAGATTTTTTCCGTTGAGAATATTTTGGGGAAGAAGAAACTAAAATTCGGGAAGAAGAAGAGAAAAATCCTCCCCTCCTATCCTAGTCTTCTGGTTATAAATGAAAGAAAACCCTTGGCCTATTTACCCAGCTGCCCCTATTAATAAGTTGTCTGATTCAACATCCAAATCTGCCACGTGTCGATGGAGGTCCGTCACGTGTCGATAGTGATCTGCCATGTGTCAATGTTGATCTTATCCTTGAATGACCGTAGTCTAATTTTGGTATCGGACAGGCTTGGTGCGGGACATGCTCGATGAACATGCTGGTGCAGGACGAGTTGGTTTGGTTGTAGACTTGAATTATGGTAAGGGACAGGCTTGGTGTGGGACAAGTTGTAATTATGGACTTGAACTATGGTTTATGCTGTGGTCCAACCAATACTAAATGGTGACATTTTTATATTTACACCGACACCTCTACTTGGTACTGTACATGTGAAAGGTAATTCCCTTCCCACCCAGCTCTAAAACAATAGCAGGATAGCAAGAATAAACTGGGTAAAAAGCGGTAATACGCATGCTCGCTTCATATCCGTTTTTACTACCTTTATTGTTGTTATAGATTGATAGACAATATCGCATTATTTGATTCCATTCTAATTCTAGTCGCAACTTTTCCTTTTTGAAATTGAAAGGCAAAAGATTTGTAGTACAATTGCAATCCCTTTCGGCTTTCACTTTTAGTACTACTACATGCATTTAATTAAGCAATTATATTGGATATTTTGGTCACCATGCAATGATAAATGTCAAACCTTAAAAAAACATAAACTGTTTTACTTCTTGTTTTTTTTTTTGGTTTACTTTGTGAAACAAAAATACAAAATCTTATCAGCTAATATAGACTTTATTTAAAGCTACAAACTTATATCATACTTAGATTCCATTTGAAACTAAAAATGCAAAATTCAAATCTTATTTTTTGTGATTTTTCAACTCAATTATTCCTATCTTCATGGAAGAGGAAAATGAAGGTTTTATTGGTCTATAATACCACCTAACCAATGGGGACTTAAGTTACTACTACTACAACATCGGAACTTAATTTCAATACGATTGACTCTCCAAATCCAGAAGATCCTCGGTGGTTGTAGCTGAATTAAGTTGACCTTTCTTGTCTCACTTTGATTGTGTTATAAAATTTCCAGCCAATTTTCCCTCCCCCTTTGTAATTGAATTTCTGGGAAATAAAATGTCAAAGATTTTAACTTATTATATATATATATATAAAAAGTGTCTCTACTATCTAGATAGATACATCACTTTGACTTGTATTGAATGAATCTATTTAAGTCCAAGTTGGGTATTTTTCAAATAGTACATGCATAAGTTTGTCCCCTTTTGGCTCTTTTGGGCAATGAATGAATAGAGTAGTAGTTATTGCTTTAGGCTTGATGATGGGATTTAGATGCATATGGGTTTGACTTTCTATTTTTTCTGAATGCTGCATTCGACCAAACAACCAAAACCAACCTTATCGCGGCTCTCTAACCACCTTGAATACACATTCTTGTATTTATTAGTTATTGGTGATTCTTTGGAGAGAAGAGAAGAATAAAGAATTAGTGCTTTGTTTTGAGTTTCACGTAAGCCATGACGTTTTTTGATGGGAAAGTTTGCTCGTGCACTTTGTAATATATTAACAAGTGCCCATTATCCAACCGCATCTCCCAACTTTATAAAAAGCAGAATATTTTGTTTGGCGCGCAGTGGGGTGATCGAGTATGTATGCATGATAAATGGCAGTGCCCATAAGAGTGTAAAGTGTTTGGACCCTGCGGTGCTTGCAGCCTGGCACAGGATCGCACAATACAGTGTGTTAAAATTTGAGCGCATTACTATATAATTTTTAAGGAACAGGTAGTAAGTAACCGGAAAGTACTAATCCATATGAAATAAAATAATTCTAATCACTGGATCTATAGATTGTTATCTTTTTGCTAACACCAGTATTGTTTATAGTGACCGTTACGAAACGAATGAGGAAACAACCATTACGTGTCTTTTTTTCTCAATCCATGTGGAAAAATCTCACAAGTCTATCTCAGTGAGAGGGAGTAATTTCTAAAGAATAGGTAGTGATGGGATCACTTGGATGTAACTGATATCAGGTCGTCCATAATTAAGATTAGGTGATATATTGACATCCAGTAATGTTGTTTAGGGAGTGGGATGTATCTGATCGACTTATTCAATTCGTTAGTCCAAGTCTTAAAAACTTTACCACACCTAGCATAAACACCTACAATTCAATAAACAGAAGAGCTCAAGAAATGATAACATATTCCGAAATTTTGTTAAATTAGCAACATATTGAAGACTATATTTTCGATTTTGGTGTGGTTTTAAACATTAAAATGACTGATTAATCAATGTTATTACTAGTTAAGCAAACAACCTGCTTAACAAGCCCTCTAGTGGAGTGGCATATATATTGAGTCTCCGACAAGATGAACGGAAAAGACAAGAAGAACCGCCGCCTAGCTAGTACTGCATATTCTTTGGTTAGCCAGATTAACCTAATCAATTATGTATGATCACTCTAGGCTTCTAGGGACACCTCATTATTAAGTTGCCATGATCAATGGGTATGCTCCAAATATTTGCGAAATACAAGAGTTTGGATTTTGTTCCGTAGATTTTGCTCAGGGATTTTTTTTAATAGGAAAATAAATTAAAACAAAATTACATGTTGTTTATATCATCTTGAATGGAATTTTGAAGCCATTGAAGCATTTCAGATTCTCATTCTTGATTTAAAGATGTTGTTCTAGCAACTTTGCTGATTGTATCGGCTACATTATTCGTGTCCCTATAAAAATAAACACAGGACCAAAAATTAAACTGCTTAAGAATAACTAGAGAGTCTGTGATGAAGTTTAAATTAGACCATTTGACTGCAGAGAATTTTCTATTAACTGCTTTGATGATATTTTTATAATCGTCTTCAAAAATCACTCTTAGATGCCCTTTCTCTTTAGCCCAGATTACTGCCTCTAGGAAAGCTGCATTTTCAGCTTGTTTTGGATCAGCTGTTGTCCTGGTATATCCTTTAGCTCTGGTACAGGTACCTGAATGGTTTCTAGTTATTAGCCCAATACCAGAAACTAATGTACAATCCACAAAGGATGTATCAAAATTAATCTTCACAAAAGGAGAAATGGGTGGTTTCCAGGAATGATTAACCACAATTTGTATGGACTGTTGTCTACCAATATCTATTGATTGCATAATATGTTGTCAATCATTAATATGGCTTGAAATATGCATAGCCACTTCTACCTCATTGATTTTGCTCAGGGATGCACATTTCTATCTTTTATGTTGATAACGTGCAGATTATAACCCCACAAACCCTTACCTAATACTATAAAAACCCCAACAAATAAAAATATAAACAAAAACAGAAAACAACCCCACCCCGAATTTCTATTTTCTTCTCACCACTAACACTATCAAACCAACTCACCAGCACCAACCTGCACTAACCACCACCAGCCAGCAACACCACCACCAACCAGCGCCACCATCACCAGCAACACCACCACCATCATTGCCACCAGCAAC